>PVKZ01003493.1:0-129248 GCA_004027375.1 Macroglossus sobrinus
TTGGTATTCCAGCTTGCTCTGTCACCGTCCCCACGGAACCCCGCAGAGCCCATCGCTGTCCAAAACAACCAGCAGCTGGCACTGAAGGTGGAGGGAGTGGTTCAGCACGGATCCAAACCAGGACTTTTCCGCAAAATTCAGTCTGTCTGTCTGAATGTTTCTTCCACACTACAGAGTAAATCTGGACAAGACTACAAGGTAATTTAGAAAAGAAGCAGATATGTGATGTGAATTTTATCAACTCATTGACGGAAGTTTTCCAGTGTTTTTCATGGTTAAGCAGATTGAAGTTCTTCCCAAGGGATCAGATGAGCCTGAGTTAAAAGTACATACTGGGGTCTGAGGTGCTAACGAACAACACATCTCTTTTCCCTGCCAGAACCAGTTGATAAACGAAGCATGCAGGCAGACAGAGGGCAGACTATGAGTTATTACTGTTCGAGCCATGGGCAGCCTAGCTCAGGTGCCCGGTGGCAAGGACTTCCTAGCCTTGTACCTTTAAAGGGAATTTTCTGACCCAGCCTCAGCCAGTACACATAAGAGCCTGCCCCTGATGGCAGGGAAGAGCACCCAGAAGCACAGAGAAGAAGGAAAGAGGAGGTGCTTAGCTCCCGATGCCAGTTCCCACCCTGAAACTTACAGTCAGCAGGGTCCACCTCCCCTGGAGACCAGCACTGTTCATCTGACGAAAGTTCCCACCATGTGACGGGAAACGTCAGGAGTGGAGAATAAGTGTCTCCCTCGCCCCCACTCCCCCAAAAGAACACATCTGGGTATTTTTTTCTATTTTAAGTAAATTTTAGCATTTTCAAAAAGTATATAACATTGACATACAGTGGTCAGATAAAGTAAAATCTTATGGGTATAACCATGGGAATTTGCTGTTTTGAGAAATCATGAGGTAAGTTAACCAAAATAATTTTTAGTTTGTTCACCAAAGCTAAGGTTCTGAATCTGTGCCCATGAAATACCATTCTTCCAAATGTAGAATGCTCCTTCCTTTAAACATCTCCTTCCAGTTCCTTGCGGGTTTATTCACAGTAAGTGGGGCAGGAGATCAAGTACACAGTTGTGTGAACAGAGTTGTTCAGATGTCTAAATTGGTTGTGTCCAAGTTATTGTATTAGGCATGCCTGAATTGAGCTTTATAGCAAGGAAAGGGGTATCAGTAAAGATATAAAAAGGGAGTATTTTATTCTCTTTGGTGGTTTTAGGCTAAAAAGCCAAGGAAGGTCTGGTTTAAGCCGTCCTCACCTTTACTCTGGTAACTTACCCTCTCTGCCACTGCCTAATCTAATAAGTCTCTGCCTTCATTCTCTTCTCATCTTCTCTTTTGACTTTCATGACATAAAACATGGTGCCATATGTAGACGATCAGTAAATATTCGGTGACTGATAAAAAAAATCATGTACTGTATCTAGAGTACAACTATTATGTTTGCACGATCTCTGTTGTCACAGAAGATCGTCATGAGAAATCACATAGTTAACTTGCCCCTGTCTGCAGCTTTTTCCTCACTTTGTGTTTGAAAGAATAGTAACCATGGTTCTCTTTGTTCCTTGTATATAATGATTTCTACTATTAAGAAAAAAAACATTTAAACTGGGAAGTACTGGTCTTGTGCTTGCTGACTTATCCCTTGAGAGGCATGACCGAAGTCAGGAAGCTGGTAGAATAAGCTATATTGTTCATGATTGTTTTGTAATGTTACTCGCGGTGCGTTTGCAACTTGAAGTGCATCATCTGTTCAGAGAGATCAGGTCCTTTTCTGGTCCTTTTAAGGAAGTTCTTGTTTGATAGACATAGTCTTTAGGGAAATAAAAACTGTAGAAAAGTGTAATGTATAAACAACAATAAGAAAACAAAATAAAACAAAAAACAGGAAAAGACCTATAAATAATTCTAAGATATTGAATTGGTTGGTGACTTCTTTTCATTAATATTATAGGTAAATGACTGGAAAACTGGCCTCATGATAACTGTTTATTGAGACAAAGCTTCAGGGCGCATTTGTATAATTAATTATACAACAGAAACACACATAAACGTAGGGCAATCTAATGAATTATTCATTAAGATTACCTTTATATTCATTCTCAGAATAAGTATCTCTCTGCCATACTTCATCTCGGGGAGATCCAAGGGTACACCAGCAGGTGTTATTCTGTACTTTGACGGGCAAGGGCACAAGTACCTAGCTAAATAAATGAGCCCACACATCTGTTTTACAACATATCATATTGCCAATCTAAAGACACTGATTATTAGGTGAGCAATGTATAAATTCTAAAGTTAATACTGAGAGAAGAATCACCATGTTAAGAAATATAAAATCAGACTAGTTAGGAGGAAAAAAAACCCTAACTTATATATACTTTTTATGTTCATTTAGTATTATGTTCCTTTAGTGTTATGTCTCTTAGATTTTAAACTCTCTGAAACAGGTTGTTGTATCCTGTTTCTTCAGATTATCTCTTCATAGACTAAAGGAAGATGAGGATTGAAGTTGGGGTTGGGTGTGCAAATGTAAGGGAGGAAAAATTTCTTTTATATCCTCCTAGAGTCTCTAGCTGGGCCTAAGATTAAATTGACATTAAGACAGAAATCAACAGGAAAAGAGCATACAGGTATTACTAAAATTACATGTTGATGGGAGTCTTCACAAGAGAATAGAGACCCAAAGAAGTGACCAGAGCAGAAAGCTCATATACCTTTTAGACACAGAAATGATAAATTCATGACAAAATGACAAGACAAAGGGTTTTGGGCTTGGGGCAGTGTACTGTGGGGAAGTGATAGATCTGTTGGGACAGTGAGCAAGACTGGTAGGTTTGTACAGATCCGTTTCAGTGTCGATTCCCAGTCTCTGCTGATAAGGATGTTTTTCTCTTTCTGGTATAGGGAGGCTACCTTTCTCATGGGATATTCTATTGCCTGTTTCAGGTGAAAAGGGGCAGAGAGCCCTTCCTGCATTGTTCTTAAGTGCCTTTAGCTAAAAATAATCAGTATGCCAAAGCAGCATGTTTTGGGGTGGCATGTCCTGGACTCCTTCACTAGGGAGAAAGGACAGCATGTGCAGAGTTTGGGAAAGGCTCAGGGAGTTCGTTATCCTCAAGGACAGGAGGCAGTGTCACTTCATAACTAAGAGTAGGCTCTGGAGTTAGCCAGCCTAGCTCTACCACTCATTAGCTGTGTGAACTTGGAGAAATTACTTAACCCCTCTGCTTAGTTTCCTCATCTGTAAAGCAAGGATAATAATAATACGTACCTCTTGGTGGTTTGCATGGATTAAATAAGCACTCAGGCAGGAATTAGCTCATAGTAAGCACTCAATAAATGTTAGCTGTTGTTGTTTTTAACAATTCTTTTATTTCAGATACCCATTGACAATATGACCAATGAGATGGAGCAGAGGGTTGAGCCTCATAATGATTACTTTAGTACTCAGTTTCTGTTGAACTTTGCTATCCTTGGAACTCACAACATTACAGTGGAATCTTCGGTGAAAGACGCCAATGGTATTGTATGGAAGACTGGTCCCAGAACTACCATATTTGTCAAATCCCTGGAAGACCCTTATTCTCAGCAAATCCGCCTACAACAGCAGCAAGCCCAGCAGCCATTGCAACAGCAGCAGCAACGGAATGCCTACACGCGGTTTTAGCCACGTGACTAATGTGTAGACTTTACAGGGATCGATGAAATTGTCAAAAATAGTTTTCTTTTCCATATGGATTAAGATATGAAAGTTTTAATGCGAAGTCTGTTTTCTGCAGTGTAATCTGAAAAATGAGTTTTTTACTTTAAAAATTTTATTCAAGAGATAATTGGGTTACTAACCAGAAAGATTTTTTTCCCTTGTCCCTTTAGCCAAGTTCTTTGTCTCATATTTAACATTTTCATTCTTTTATTAGTGTTTTTATTATTGTTGAGGCTTTTCTTTTTTTTTTCAAGAAAAGTCATATTGGGATCAATGAATTAGTAAATTTGACTGTTTCTCTACCAAAATATACTACTTGCTGCTTGACACAGGCCTCTAACTCTGAGCTATGCCTTGGAGAGTTCTGACCAGTAGGGTCCAGGGTTCACCCATAGTAGAAGAGACTGAGTCCTCCCATGGGTGGACTTAGAAATGTCCCCTGAAACATCCGTTTCTGGGTTCCGAGAGCAGGTGGTCTAGCAGATTTGAAACATCCTGCTATCTATATTATTCAACTACTTACTATCTATTCTGTGCTAAAGCAATCTTAATTTATTGTTTTAGTATTTAATTGACCCAAAGAGCAGCTAGCAATTACATAGGAAGATTTGGAGATTAATAATTTGTTTTTTTTTCTATTTTGCATGTGATTGTGTAGACTTTGTACATTGTTTCTATGAGTGGAAAAAATCACTCACATTTAATATCTTACTGTTTGAAGGTAGGAGGGCAGATCTTTTCCTTTGATTTAGTTTCTTCTTGGCAAGTTCTGTAATGCTAAACTTGATTGTCTAGAAAGGACCGTCTCCTTATAACCAACCTCAATTAGTTGGGATGCTCAGGGAATAGAAGTTTTCTGGTTAGCCAGAAAACTCCTTTTTTCTACTTCAATACTGGCTGAAAACCACTGTAAAATCTAATAATAATATACTTTCTTGTCTTAACACAGTGCACTAGGTATAATTTAACTGTTCTTTCTTGATTTGGGATCAGTCAGTGCTTTGGGATCATGATTTCTAAACATCAGGGATCACAGATTGCAGTGATCGATGATACGGTCACTTAGGCTGGAGGCAGCTCTGAATGTGAAACAGGCACATTCCTTGGAAATTTCTTTTTAAAATAAATTACTCAATTTCATTGCTTATGTTTTGCCTTTTTCTCTTTAAAGTTGACATTGGCTCAAAGGAGGAATAGAGTTTAAAGTAAAAAAATGTTTGTTCTTTTTCCTTGTCATATGGCCTCTGCAGGTGAGGACTGATTGGCAGCTCAGGTCCCTGGAAGATCACTTCGCTTCATGAGCCATTGTCCCAGCACAACACATTTCACTGCCAGCAACCAGATCATTGTCCACTAATGGCATCCCTCTAGAGGTGGCCCAGTTGTACCCTAGTACATGGTGCTGCACAGTGGTGACAGTATCTGGGGATATAGCTTTAGGAAGACTTGCCCCTGCCCTTTTACCAGGTATAGAAAGAGCCGCTTCCACTTTGGGCTCTGACGAATTATCGCTGTGACCTGAGGCAAGTTCTTTCCTTATTTGGAAAATGAGTGAATTAGACTGGATTACTTGACTCCAGTCTCCAGTTTTGTTATCAGGTGACTGACTCAAAGACTACAGACCAGGGGGGGAAAAAAAGTTCTTAAATTGGGGAAACCCCTTCCCGCCCCCCATTAAATGGCTATTTTCAGAAGGAAATTTTATGATGTCAATTACAGGTTTTTGGTATTGTTTGAAGGCAGAATTCTCTAGAAAAGCAAATCTTGAAAGCCTCCAGTTCTTCTAATTCCTTTTGAGAGCTTTCCAAATTTTATAATCTGATAAGATATGTTTTTGATAGCTGTAGTTATAAACTCTGTGATTTGGCATAGTATAGGCCCCCTGGCACAGATTTGGAAAGGAATTATTTAAATAAAAACATCCAAATAGTTCAGAGTATGAAAATAACTCTGAAACAAAAAAGTTCCTTTTCAGTACGTTCATTAGGCCAAGGATTGGGACTCTGTCTGATTTTATGTTTATATCTACTGCATTTTTGGCATCAACTATTAAACAATTATTTGTAGTTCAGGGAAACTGTTTATAATTTCCACACAACTCTAATGAAAAGCAAAATAAATAAGGAATTACTCAGAAAAGAAAAATATACACAGTGATTATGAAGTGAGGACATTTCCTGAATTTAAAATTATAGATAATAAAGGCTCTGGCTGAATGATGCTGGGATGACAGGACTAATTTTCTCAGAGTTTAGTGATACTGAAGTATAACCAGGTGGCTAAGAGCACAGCCTCTGGAGCCACACTATTCAGGTCCAATCTACCTAACTTTGTGAATTTGGACGAACTATTTAATTTCTCTATGACTCGGTTTCCTTATTCCTAAAATGAGTGAGCATAATAGTGTTTTATGGGATAGCTGTGAGGATTAACTGAGTTAATATGGAATTAATATATGTAAAGCACTTGGAATGTGCCTAGCACATAGTAAGTAGATATATAAGTGTTTGCTATCATTATCATCATCCTCACTAGTATCTTTCTCAGTGTTAGATCAGTTCTAGATCTTAGCATTTTATTTTTTCAAAATAAAAGTTGTTTTTTTAGGCTACCTTCCCTTATATTCGGATTGGATGCGTTGAGTAATAACAAAATGACTTAATGATGACCTAAACAAAATATAATTTCTGTCTACTACAGTGCTGTAAATCCTACTTAATCAAAATATTTAAAGACAGACATACAAAGTAGATTATGGAAATACTTTCTAAAGCTATTGATTGCTTTTAAGGGTGATAGCAGGAGTGTATTGACTATTTAGAAATTAAAGTACTACTCTTTTCCACTTTAAGAGATCTTGTGATATGACCTATCTAATTCAGACCAACCAGGGTGTCAAGTAATTTGTAACTGGAGGCTATAAGTCAATTTTTTTATTAAGATATGGTTCAAAGAAGAAAAAGCAACCAAACAAGATCCTTAGATTAGGGTCCCAGATATGTCAGTTTAAGTTCCATTTATAAGACTCACTTGCCATGGATCCTTAGATAGGTCGCTTGATCTTTCTGTATCAATATCTGCCAGCAGTATTGAGACTAAGATGAATCTGCCACCTGGTATACAGAGTATATGCAGTGCTGTCCAATAGAACTTACTGTGATGATGGAAATGTCCCAAGTCTGCACTATCCAATGTAGCCACTAACAATATATAGCTATTTAGGACCTAAAATATAGCTGGTGTGACTGAATCTTATTTACTTTTGATTCAGTTAAATAGTCTCATTGGAATTCTTTGACACACCAAAGGTTTCACATGGAAGTGTAGATAACAAGGGTTTTGGAGTGTGTGTGTTTGCTTTGCATCTGGTGATAAAATACTGTGTTGCTCAACAAAACACCCAGACCTGTTCTTTCTATAATGCACCCTTGGTTTAGCCTTTTTCAGTCACCAACATTAAAAGTATGATGGGAGATACTGAGAGTTCTAAAAGCCAGGTGATTTGGCTTAGATTTCCTACCGACAGCACTCCAGGAGGTAGGTTATACTGTCTTCCTTTCCATTTCTTGCCCAAGAACCCAAAGACCTTTTAACATCATGGGCTGTGTATTCTCTCGGCTTGGCTGGAGCTAATCCATTATCCTGTGGTACGTAGTCTAAAGTGCTCATCCTATGAACAATTTAATTTTTAATTGTAATTGAGACAGAGTGAGTCATGTTTAAATGACATAAGATCTGGAGCCATTGATTTCCACATTCTACTGAAGAATGTTAAATGTTGTAAATTAACCTTTTTCAGTCTGCAACTTTTTTCCTTACCCTTCTACTTACCTGCTAATCCCAGAGCAGTTCTCTCTCGCACAGTCAAGTGTGTTGTGCAGCAATAGTCTTCTTTGCTTATTATTTTGGCCTGGCTACAGATTGAAACTTGATGATGTGAGTTTGGGGGTTATCTTCCTTACAGATCATGTCTATAGGTGTAGCTTTTGTATAGTGATATCTAGCTGGCAAACTGAGACTAACAAATTTGTATTGTTGTTTCCAGATCTTTTTTTTTTTTTAGTAAAATTGTGAAGTTGAGATAATATCAACTGAATTAGAACAATCAGGAAAATGAACAGCTACCCAATATCTTCAGAAGTCAGGATGAGTTTAAGAAAATCAGACTAGATGTAAGGAAAATATATTCTCTATATGACCTTTTGGTTTTCTTGGGAGACTTTGTGGGTTTTGATGAAGCTTATTTGTGACTAGGAATCAAAAATATTTAAAATGCAAGATAGAACAAATAAAATAGTACTAATTAGACTGAGGAATTATGGTAAGATATGAATGTCAAGTTCTCCTATTTCCCAGCACCGTGGAAGGTGAGAGTCGGCTGTGCTGCCTAAAGAGTTCCATCCTTGCCATTGGAAACAGTGAAGCTAACGATGCTTTTTGTTTATGTATCACCTCACCTGAGAAGATGAGCAAAGTGATGGTGAATTGTTAAAACTTGTATCCCCCACCCTGCTTCCCTTTCCCTACCCCCACCCACTAGTAATGGCAGATAGCATGTGTCAGAAAGGTCAGCTCTGAAATCCCCCCACTTGATAGGAGAAGTACATGAAAAGCCTACTGTAAAAATGCAAGTGAGGGAGAGGGCCTTTCCCAGTACGAGCCCACGCCATGCCAGGCCATGAGCTGGGGGAGGGAAATGCAAAAGGAAACTGACAGGCCCCTTATTTGACAGGAAAAGATCTCTATTTTCAGAGAATGTGGAGAGGGCTTTATAAAAAGTTACTGACAGAGCACAAAAGATGCCATTTCTGAGATTCTAATAGTGTCTCTCCTTGAATATACCAGTCAGAACAGGCTCTTAGGTAATTAGAAAACTGGCCATCATTTGGCATTTTCTCCTTTTGCAGCACTTGGAGTGCAAGTGTCCCTTCCAGCTCAGAGGGCCTCTTCTTGACATAATCAGAGACCACTGGGTACCTACTACTTGGAAGCCAGAGAGGAACAGAAGAGCATTTGGAAAAAAAGGTATACCCCTAAAGTATAAAGTTAGTATTTAACCTCGAGGAGATAGCGTATACTCAAAAAGAGGTAAATATTATCTCATATTGCAGAAACTGCTGCTTCTGGCCAGGCTGTTGGATAACATGAACGCTTCAATGTCACATTTCAGTGTTATCAGGGAATTAGGAAGAAATGACTAATCACAGAATCTGGCGACATCAGATCTGTCCCGCTTAGTGTTTCAGTGTCCCCTGGGATGCTCAAAGAATATCACCCCTAGCTAGACTAGTCTCTCTGGCATCAGCGCATCTGGAACCTCCTTGAGGGCCCTTGATGCAGGGCAGGGCCTGTGAGTCTGTCCTAAGCCCTCCGTCCCCCAGGCCCCTCCCCCGCGTGACTGACCAGGAGTAGCTGATGGAAAAAGCATTTTCCCTTCATGCTGAGTACTGGAGGTAACTCAACTGAGATCACATGGCACCGTAGCTCAATCAGCAACATTCGTCTGAGCAGGTGTTTCCCAGATCTAAGCCAAAGGCCCAGCCAACAAGGACACAAACAGTTTTGAAAACAGGTGGTCTTTTATGTATTCACCAAATGTTTACTGAATGCATACAGGGTACCAGGAACTGGGGATACAGTGATGGGCAAGCTCCTTGGGTTCGTGGCTATGCCACTCCTGGTTCTTTCCCAGACATGAGAAAAAGGCTGTGAGAGACCCACCCAGGCCTGGATTATGCTGGGCGGGCCTGAGCTTCCTTGGTGGTTGATCATCTCCTCTTGGAAAGGGGGAAGGAGTGAGTTTAGACAGAACTATTCAGGTCAGAGTTGCTGCCATTTCTCATGTGGCCCTTCGGAAAAGCTCAGCTGGAGCGTCTACCCTTTGATACCTAACCATCCTCACAGTTCGCTAAGTTCTTCCTTACATCCAACCTGAACACCTCGTGGAGACCTTAACCTGCTTCAGGTCCATGTGTCTGAGGGAGACGGCAAACTCCCCAAAGGCTTGGTCACAGGGAAACAGTTCTGATAATCAGAACGCACTCTCCCCTGACCCCAGCTATGTCACATCGAAAACCCATCTGTCCCTCCAGACCCAGCAGAAACACACACCCTGATTCCTGCAGCCAGACATGACACTTTACACTGGCCCCTCTGTGCCCAGTACTAAAAGCAGTCTCCTGTATGGTCCACTGCCTGACCCTCAGGGTTGGCGTAAACGTGGACAAATGGTGACTAAAGTTACTCTGCCCTGTTATGGGAATGAGCAGCTCCCTCTGCCATCCCACGCTCCATATCAGCCCCCTGGCTTTTCTCAGAGTCATGGTTTCCTCTCGTAATATCTCCGTGAGCCTTGGCTTATTCATCTGTGAAATGGGGCCAATAACTGCACTGCTGGGAAGATTAAATGGAATAACACATGCACCAAGCCCACAGCTTGGCATAGTGGTCGCCTTCTGCCTCTGCGGTGAAGTGGCCAGCACAGCCTGGTGGCCCAGAGAACAGCGGGGAAAGAAACGTCAGCCTCGTGAAACAGTTTGCAGCTCATCTCTGCCTCCAAGGATGGTGATGTTCCAGGTCATCTGAGGACCTACAGGGACTAAAATCTCTTAGGCTTTTCTTTTGGGAGGAGGGCATTTACATCCATCCAGCTTCCCTGTCAGTACAAGCCTTGAGCCTGAGGGGAGGGAGAAAAAAGGTTCCAGATGTGCTGATGCCAGCACAAGGAGCCAAACCAGGCTTCTCTGTCGTTCTCTGAGTTATTTAGCAATTGCAAAGTAAAGGGGCTTAACCCTAGTTAGTTCTTGCCATCAAATCCATTGGGCACAAGCCCTGTGAATCAACCTGACTGATGAGAACGATTTCCCCGCTGAAAGGTTTTGGAGTTTGCCATCTCCCCAAATAGAATATGAAGCGAGGAGATAGAATGGCAGTAAGAAATTTTACTTGGATGTAAAGAAGAGCCTAGTGAACTGTGAAAATAATTAAATCCTAAAGGATGGTAGCATTTGGACTATATGAGCCATTCTCTCCAACCGTAGGGACACCTTTGCCAACAGCCTCTCTGGAGACAGCGGGATGGACTCTCTGGCCTCTTGGCACCATTCCATCGGCAGGACCTCAAGCAGGCTGCGACTCCCTAGCCAAGGGCCCTGCCTGGGAGATGGGCTGTGGCCTTGCTCCCCACCCAACACAGGTCTCCAGACAGAGGGCTCGGGCTGTGCAGCTGCAGACATAAATAACCCCAGCATGATTCTTTCTGTCCTTAGAGCAAATGCCTCCGGCCATCACCTAGAATGAGATGGAGGGACCAAGAGAAGCTGAGGGAGGGAGGGCTTGACAGCTGAGACGGACAGCGATGAGGTTATGTTTTCTCTCACCTCCTAAGTGTGTGTCTGTGTGTTTATATGAGATATGTGTCTAGGCAGGGAGAGGAGCTGTCCTACTTTTGAGCAAGGGGAGCTGTCCTTTCCAGTGTGTTTCTTCCCCCACTGGCCCCACCTCCATCATCCAACTTTGCAGCCTCGTTCTATCTTCTTGGAATGCCTGTTTCGCTTCCTGTTCTCTTTCCGCTAGTGTCTGTGTCCTGTGAGTAATCCTTACGTCCCACTGCTTCCCAATTCACTCCTCTGGTCCAAACTTTCATTCCCACTGGGTTCCCGCGATAGCCTGAATTCTTTAGTCTGTCATTTAAGCCCCTCTTCAGTGAGACTCCAGCCTAGCGCCAGGCCCCACCTCTCACCACTCCGCTGTGGATATCCCAATCTGTGGTAAAACTAACTTCCCGGGCATCCCATGAGCTCAGTTGGCACATTCTGGACATCACGGCTTTGTTCATATTTTTCCTCCACCTGAATACTCTTCTCTCTGTCACTGAAAATCCTGCCCATCCCGCCACATTCTGACCCTCCAGCCAGGCACAAGAATCAGGATTCCGCCGTGGCCTGCACCTTCAGTCTTGTGTGAAGCAGTCAGGCTGCCTGGCCCTCGGGGCCTGCATAAATGTGGACACGTGGTGGCCCAAGTTGCCACGTCCTAGTGATGAGAACAAACGTCCCCCTCCACTGTCCTATCCCCCATCAGCCTCTGACCGTTCTTCCCGCCAGCCCTGGTTCTCATCCGTGCATGGGGTGATCCTGACTGACCTGCCTCCTGACCCAATGTTTGCCTCAGAGACAGGAGGTGTTAAGCAAGCTTTCTACTAGCCCTGAGCAGTGGAAAGGCAGGGGCGCAGCCCACCAGTTTGGGGGCTGAGAGTGCAGCTCAGGCTCAGATCCAAGGTCTGAGGCAAGAGGGAGTGGACCAGTGCCTAGAGCTCGCAAGAAAGTGAAAAAAGGGGCCATTCATCTCTCCCCTTCCTTAGAGTCATCTTCACTCTCCTCTCTTGGTCAGAATTTAGAATATATTATTGCTTTGTGTGATTTGGGTTTCACTGTTTTCTGCCAGCTTCTTCCCTGTCCATCCTTCCTCTTTCCTCTCTTTCTGCCTTTCTTTTTCATGGACTGATTGAGTACCTGTTACAGGCAAGGCCTGCGGCCAGTGGAGTCCCTGCTCTCAGGAAGCTTTGGTCAGTGATAGTCACTTTTGTCAGGACGATCAGTGTTTGTCCATAGTGCCAAGGGCCAGCCGAAGGGCCAAGATCACAGACTTGAGAAGTACACAGCATTGTTATTCTCATTGACCGAGGAGATATGTAAAGTGCTGCCCAGAAACCCCATGGGAGGTGGGGTGGGCATCGAAAGATACCAAGGAAAAAAATAGGCAAAGAGAGGAAGCGGCCTTCTGTTTCTCACATTCCAGTCCAGCCCGACTCCAGAGCCAGCTGCAGCTCAGAGCCATGTAGCTCAGATATGATGTCTTCACTCCTTTACGGGTCATTTATTAGATCGCTGGCCAGCTCGTGTCTCCCCTTATGTTCTCATCCCCCACCTGCTTTCAGCTACAGCTCCTGCTCCACAAGCTGGGGACCACAGGGCCTCCCTCTGGGTGGCTGGGCCAGTGACAGGTGACCCTGGGAGTCATCCAAGACTGTTTCTTGCTGTTTGGACAGTAAAAGAAGATGGCCCAGCCAAGGTCCTGCCCAGGGTTCCCTGAGCTGCCCTTGTGTCCTTACAACGCAGTGAAATATTCATCTCTGGGCACTTCCCAGTACATGATTTTTCCCTAGTCTCAATGCCCTGAGGAGAGTTAAAGCAGTAATGCAAAGACAAGAAAACAACACTCAGTCTTTGTAACATATTGAGAATAAAAAGGGATAGTGTTTTAGCTATAAAAATAAGAAAAAATAACGGGATACCTGTGGCCACATTAGACATGTTGACATCCTCTCCTCATTCCCTGAACCCCTGCGCAATTTACACCTCTGGGCCTTTGTATGCACTTGGCCTTCAGCATGCAGTGCTGCACTCCCCACAGCCCTGCCTAGTGAGCTCAGTCCACCTCTGAAGATGTCCCCAGGTCGAAAGTCCTCTCCAAGAAGCTTTCCTGAAAGGCCCACAGAGCTGGGTGCTACCATAGCCTTCTGGTCTGCTCTCTGTTACACCGCTCAGCGTCTCATAACGCTCTGCGTACGAAGCTGTGTCCTCTTCCATCTGGGATGTGAACATCCGCAGAGGGGGTTAGGAGTTCACCTTTGCATTCCTGGTACCTGGCACATAGTAGACAGTTGATCAAGTTTAATTACTTAATGCACAATTCAGTTTCAAGTGACTTAGCCTTGTGACAGTTTTTCATCCTAGAAACTTAGTCACTGAGAACTGATCTTAAACTTGAGAGCTATTGCCCAAACTATTCTGGGCATTTCTAGTTCTCAGTCCTTAAGTAATAGCTCAACTGCTTAGGTGACCCTAAGCAGGACTGCAAGGGGCCCAGCACTCCCTGCCCTGCACTCAGGCAGTGCGCACCTCCTGGACAAGTGGTGTAGCCCAGAGCTGCAGCCTCCAAGGAGGAGTCAGACCTGGGCCTCCGCTTCTTAGTGACCAAGGCGAAGTTTTATCATCTCCATCCCTGGGCTTCAGTTTCTACATCTGTCGTGTGGTCACGAGCCCTAATTAGAAAGCTGTCCAGGATTCTTGGAAGGACTGTTATTGTACAGCTGCACAAAGGGCGTTATGTCACAGTGGCATAAGAGCACAACAAATAATGTGAACTAGGAATAATAAGGGCACTTATTCCCAGAAGCACATTGATTTAAACCACAAAAGCTCCCTGGAACAGGGCTCGAGAATGGTGAAAGCCTGAGCAATCAACAGCCCCTGTGGGAGGGGAGCCCATGCCAGGCCGTTGCTGCAGAGCTC
Organism: Macroglossus sobrinus; assembly: GCA_004027375.1. Classification (NCBI taxonomy): domain Eukaryota; kingdom Metazoa; phylum Chordata; class Mammalia; order Chiroptera; family Pteropodidae; genus Macroglossus; species Macroglossus sobrinus. The sequence continues at coordinate 13,997 of PVKZ01003493.1, forward strand.
CTTTATTCCTTGTTGGCAGGCCACTTGTGTCCCTCAGGTAGTCTTACTTCGGTGAAATTTCCCTGCAGTAATGAGCCCAGCCTATTTGCTGGGTTCTGGGGAGAAACCACCATTACTTCTACTTCCCTTGAATAAGAAGCAAAGAATTGGCCTTAGCACAGTTCCGTTCACTTTTCATTTCCAGTATGACAAAGACAGGTCTCCAAATAATGGAAACTTCATCACCCTTTTGCTTCTAAAATCTGTCTAGCAGAAGTATTACCTGGGTCACACCCTGACCCAGCCATTGCTCCCTCCAGTCAGTGAATTTGGAAAAGCACCAGAAGAATAAAGTCGCCTTAATAACCAGGGCAGAATCTGCAAAGGAAAAGAATGGTGGCTCTGATTGCATAAAAATTTACAACTGCTGAGTGACAAAAAGCACCATAAAGCAAATCCTAAGATAAAAAGAATGCAATGCTAAGCATTATGTTAAGGACAGAAAAGGACAAATGCTGTATGATCTCATTTATGTGTAGAATCTAAAAACAAAAAACAGATACAGAGAACAGATCGGTGGTTGCTGGAGGTGGGGGCTGGATGAAAGTAGTGAAAGGGGTCAAAAGGTACAAACTTCCAGCTGAAAAATAAGTAAGTCCTGGGGATGTGACGTACAGCATGGTGACTGTAGTTAGTGATACTGTGTTGTGTATTTGAAGGTTGCAAAAAGGTTAGATTTTAAACATTCTCCACACGAAAAAAAAGTTTGTAACTATGTGTGATGATGGATGTTAATTGGACTTAACATGGTGATCATTTCACAGTATATACAAATACCGAATCGTTGTGTTGTATACCTAAAACTAACATGATGCTACCTGTCAATTAGATCTCAATTGGAAAAAAAAAATTTTAGGGAATATATTTGCAACATTCATAAAAGACTAACAAGTACTATCCTTAATATATAAGGTCTTTAAAGGTCCTTAAGAAAAATACCAGCAACCCAGCAGAAAAATGAGTTGAGGAAAAAAATGAACAACTCTTTTAAAAAAATGTAATAATAAAATAAATGTAAGAAAATGCAAATTTAAACAGTGAGATTTAAATTTTTACCTCTTAGATTGGCAAAGACTTTTATTTTTACTAAGTAGTGAGTTCACATTTGGAATTACCTAGTAAAGCTAATGATAACTATATTCTGTGATCCTGAAATTCCATCCCTATTTTCTCCTAAATTTTAGGCATTGCCCTTTGCATTTGGGCATAAGAAGACACATAGGAGAATATTTATACCATCCCTGTTTGTAATATTAAACACTGAAAGGAACCCAAATGTCTCTCAGTAGATAAATAAATATTTAAAGTTTAATATACTCATATAATAGAACACTATAAAGCAGTGACAAGTGATGACAGCTACATGCAGCAATATGCATGGACATAAAGCTGAGTGTGTAAAATTAGTCACTCTGATTCTTTATGTAAATTTTATGATGTTCAAAGTCATAGCATTGGTTCCCTTCAGAGGCACGTAGTAACTGGGAGGGTCTGAGGAGGGCTCCCCAAGTGCTAATGTATCCTGTGTCTGGATCCAGCGCTGTGTTCACTCTGAGAAAATTCATCAAGCTGAACTTAATGATACATGCACTTTTTGTGTATGTGATATAATTAATTGACAAATATGTTTTAAAAGCAAGTCATGCAAGAGTACGTATTATAAAGTACAATTTCACTTACATAAAGGAAAAGCATGCAAAACTAAGCCGTGTAAGCTTGATGCAAGCCTGTGTGGTAAAACTACAGAAAAGCTGGCGGAGACTGTGCAGGAAGGTGGATTTGGCTTCTGAGGAGGAGAAGGCAGGGGCTTCCGGGGAGGGTGGTGGTCTAGCTCTAAGCTAGGTGATGGGTCATAGATGTTTTATTAGTCTTTATATTCTTCACAGGTTGGTAATATTATTTCCATGTATTTAATAGAAACAAACTTAAAATTATTTTTAAAGGACTGCGTGGTCCAAAATCCATGTATAACTTTTGACTCCCCTAAAACTTGCCTACAGTCGTCCCTCGGTGTCCGCAGGGAATCTGTTCCAGAACCTCCCTGCCCATTCCCAGCGGAGGATCAAAAATACTGTTTGGAAGACATACTGTTTTGATCCGCAGTTGGTTGAATCCACGTGTGTGAAACTTGAGGATACAGAGGGCCGACTGTATATTTATTGAAAGAAATCCATGTTTTAGTGGGCCCGCACAGTTCGAACCCGGCTTGTTCAAGCATCAACTGTATTTTCAGGTATAGGTGCATAAATTAGAGTCTAGAAAATCTGTCAAAATATTAACAAGGTGGCTCTTTCTAAATGGTACATGTATTACTTAAACAAAATGATCAAAGGGTTTGTTTTAATTTTTTTAATGGACCTGCAGTAGGAAAAAAAAATCATGAGCTGCTAACTTTCCAAGATATGTTCCAGGCATGGAAAAATAATTTAAGAACGTATTTTTTTATCACTGGAGTCCTGAAACATTAACAGAAGCCCCCCCCCCCCAAGTGCAAGGCCAGTTTACATTATATACAATTTAGTACATTGTATAATTTAGTACAGCAAATATAGGTTTATAAAAAAAGTATTTAAGCCGTCTAGGTCCACTTCCTTACTTCTTCCGACTGCTTTCTGAGATTACTCCAGCAGGGAAGGTGTTTTAATGTTCAGTACCCTCAGCTGCATCCAGACCTTCAGTGGACATTCTGCAGCTGTTTACTAAGGCGGGGCCCGGAAGAGGACAGGAAAGGAGGACACTGGCCCAGGGACACCTGCTGGGAGCGCAGGGCTGTTTTCCACACCCTGAATGCTCGGAGCCTCCAGGAGGCCGGGCGTGACTGCACCTTCCCCTGTCCATAGTGGATGTTTTCATGTGGCCGACATAGTAAACTAACAAACCCTCCGACAGGAGCCTACTCACCCATAAATGGTCACCGAAACAAACACTCTACAGACGTTTCCTGAGGGTCGAGCTGTCATCCACGCGCAGGTTGCTAACCCCAGTCAATTCTCAGCTCATCCCTAAGCCTCTCAACTTTCCATGGCCACAGAACTGGCTCTAAGCTCAGAACATTGGCCCGGGCCCTGGAGAGTCTGCTCGAGGATGCATCCACGCATGGCGGGCCCCGCGATTCCCATCGACACCCTTTCCTAACTGTGTCTTAACACGACTCACTCTGTCGACCGTGGGGCCCCAGAGAGCACACAGGCCTGGGACTGAGGATATGAGATAGTAAGGACGGCTGAGGGCAGAGAAAAGGCATCTACTGGATCTCCAATACCTAGAACTACTTGCTTGCTTCTCATTTGTAATAAATCATTCCTTCTCTTGCATGTTCCAAGTCCTCCTAGTCCTCACCTGGTTATACTCTGTTGTTTGTGTGTCTTGTCAAACTGGGCAACGGTGTGTCCTTTTCAAAACTGAGGGTACCTAATTCTATATGAAAAAAATGTTTACTATTAGACACTTGTCTTGACTTTTGGACAGAGTCCCAACAGCGGCCTGAGTCACCATCCCCAGTGTGTAATCACATTTTCTATTTGGAAACCAGGGGTGAGAGGCTCCGCCTAGGACGCCCTGGCATTTGCCTTATCCGGATGCCAATCGGTGTTAAATCTCCAAGCTGCCCACCAGACATCTTGCAATTGGAATAGAGAGTAGGAAATAGTCTAAAAGGGAATCAGGGAGAGGTCAAAGAGAAGAGTTCTAAGGCAGGATGGCCAGTAGCACATCTTCCCACAGACACAAAGAGGAGATGTGAGAAGATGAAGGCGATTTAGTGACAAGAGATGAGAACTCTTGAAATAGGGAGACTGGATGTGGGCGTGGAGCACAGAAAGGAAACAGTCCACCCAATACCATTTGTATTAGTCAATCTATGAAAGCAGAACTATTGTGAGTATTATCAAATAAGGAATTTATTATAAGAATTAGATCTTAACAATTGTAGGAGGAACCGGAGGAGTGTACGTCTGAAAGGAGGAATTGAAAGGTCACAGAAGTGTCACTCGCCAGCCCTGGCTCGGGTGAGCAGGGCAGAGCTTGCAGAAAGCACAGCATGTGTGGCTGTTACATGGGGCTGGCACAGAATCTTTGGAAGGATGTTAGCTCTTTGTAGCTACTGCCTCTATAAGTTTGTAGCCAACAAAAGGGCCAACAGTCAAGGAAAAGAAAAGAGTGGGGACACACAGGGGACTGCCTGTATCTTTATTTCTCCCCCACCAGCAGTGGCCTTCAGAGCATCATGGCTGCTGCTTCACTGCTGCCCCCTACATCTGCAACTTCGCCTTTGGCCAGCTCTAACCAGAGTCATACAGGGAAGGGGGTGCTGGGCAATAGAGTTCCCAGCAGGACCAAGGTGACCATCTAACAATCCAATACTTTGAGGAAAGACAAGACAGGAACACACTCAGTTCTTAATTACACAGAGACTCAAATCTTTGAAGTTTCAAAAATGTAGGAAAGCTTTCGGAGTGTTTTTGTTCATTAAGACTCTGTGTTACAAGTGACAGAAATCCTCAAACAACTGACTTAAGTAAAGAAGAGGCTTTGGGGGAAAGTCTTGGAGTAGCTCAAAGAATAAAAAGAACAGTTACAGGATAATGGCAGGACAGTCAGGTGAAACTTGACACCATAAAAACATACTCTTTCCTTGTTTCTGTCTCTCTCTCAGCCTCATCCCCAGATGGTGGCCTCATCCAGCCTCATGTGGCAGCTTTGGTGTAACAGTGATATGGCCAGGTGAGTAGATGTTATTAAGTTTAAGCCAGGGTCACTTGTCCATCCCTGTGGCCTCAGAGGAACACGCCAGGGAACTTTGATCAGTAGCCCAGAACCATATGGAGGAAAAAAGGAGCAGTTCCCCAAGGAAGGAAGTTCTGTCCACAGAAGTGCGGGGAGAGGTGCTGGGCAGACACACATCACAGCGTCTACCTTGACGTCTCAGGGACTGAAGGGGCTGACTGTTCCTCAGATTCACTCTCCTCATTCTTACCCATTTTCTTCAATGATGTCACTGCAGCAAGTTTCTGATCACACTCAACTGGCATTCCAAAGAGAACCATTATGTGGAAGGAAACTGTGCAAAGAGGGATGATCAGGTGATAATCATCTCAGAGACCTAGAGAGATTAAGCAGCCTTTTTCAAGGCTGCTCAATTATTTAAAGAAGGAGAACTGGGATTCTGACAAAATATCTCTAAGAAATATACAGACAGTCTGGTTTGTAGACCACCCTGTGGAGGTTTGGGCCACTACGGCTGTTTTCTAGGACCTGATCAGATTGTTTTCCTGGACTTGAAAGAGCTGACTAGGGCCAGAGTGACATCACTTGAAAAGTGACTTCAGCATAGAGGCAGGTAGCAATGATTCATGGTATTGTGTGTGCGTGCATGCATGCGTACGTGTGTGTGTGCGTGCGTGCGTGTGCGTGTGCATCTGTGGACTTTGAGGTAAGAGAAGTGTCATTGAAGTAATGTAGGTCTTTTCTAAGAGAAGGAAAGGGACCTGAGATTAGGGTTTCGGGTGCCCTGAAAAGGTAGGCAATTCTATCATTCTTTAGATTGGCCCTTAGTTATCCATTTGAAACAGTTTAAAATATGCAAATAATCTAAAGACTTCTTTTTAGATAACTGTGTAATTTATTTCTCCTCTCCTATTTGTCTTATCAGTGGCTTCCAAGCTTGGCTGTGTACCAAAATGCCCTGTGGAGCTTTAAAAAAAGTTCCCACACACCAGGTCCAGGTCCCATCGCCAAGCCCTCCCTTCCCCCACCCCTTATCCCTCACCTCAACCCCAAGCTCCATGGAGGATTCCCATGCACAGGCAAGATGGAAAACAGCAGTTCCTCATGCTGCACAATGCTCTCCATTTTTCAGAGAGATCTTGTGTGCTTTATCTTGCCTGGTACTCCACAACTATGGGAATGAGGCCAGGCTGTGACATTAAGGATATGGCAGTGAAATGGCATTTTGAAGGTCAGACAGTCTTTAAGTGGTAGAACCAGGTGGACTGGAACATGGGTTCTTTGACTCCTGATCCAATCAAAAAAGGCACCTAAGGCTTGGCCCTGACCCACTGTGGAGGAGTGGCAGGTCAAAGAGGACTCACTAATAAAAACAGGTCCACTCTGCAAGTAACCAAAGTAATGGTCTCAGGTCGTATCCAGAAACGAGCACTTCCCATAGGCAGAGCCCTTCCTAAAATGAACCAGCCAAGTCCTCTCTCTTTGCTGGAAGATGTCCCTTTTTCCTACCCTGGCGGTTGCTGCGTGTGACCCGCGGAATGCTGCTTGACCTCATTGTTGCTTGGTTTTCTCAGCTGTGCAGTGAGATCATTTGGCTTGGGTCCCTTCTGTTCTACGCCAGATGATTCTATCTGTTCAGTGAAGAGCCCTTGGGTATGACGTGATTGCAAAAGGGCTCAGAGCTCTCTGTTTTCTTGACACCTGTCGATGCCTGTCCTTGTCTATTGGCCAAAGCCTTTTGTATTGCACTATGATATAAGAAAAAGCTTAAAATAGGACAATCCCTGGAAAAGGTATATGATGACTCAGTCTCATCAAGTAAAAAATGAAAATGATTGACAGTAAAGGGATGCGGAAGTGTCCAGAACTGGGAGCAGGGAGATAATTCTGGACAGTGCCCTGAAGGGCCGGAGTTGATAAATGATTGGGTGGCAAATGTAATTGATTTATTCTAGTTTTGCCTGAGGTGGAGCGGTCATAGATGCATTATTGGATGAAAATGTGTACTCTAGTCCCTTACTTCTGTCCTAGCCCTTCTGAAAGGCCTTAAGATCCTTTCCCCCAGATTTCTTTATGACCCTAAGCCAAGCAAGCATGAAATAGACACTAGAGTCCTAAATGAATGAAACATTGATGTTGGTCCTTGTCCATTCTGGCTACAAGAGCTGGTAGGAGGGACCCATGAAGCTAAGAAGTGAGTACAAAGACACAAACCCATAAGAATAGTGTTAGGAAGTTTAAAGCTGCTACAAAGAGGGGCCTTGCCAACTATGACCAGGGCAATGAAAAGGCCCAGTTCAGAGTGAGAAGATGGGCTAGTCCCACAGCCTAGTCACAGCATTAGCAAATGACATTCAGCTCCCAAGTGCTTGTTCTCTCTCCACTTTTGAAGACATGGGCGAATCTCTGAATACTCAGGCTGAGCTCAGGGCCTGGCACGTAGTAGGAGTACAATAAAAGTTTGTTCAGTGAACAAAGAATAAATGCGAGGAGGATGAAGAGGAGAATGTTCTTCAAGCTGAACAGATAGCTCAGGAATGGTTGAAAAGGTCCTGAAAAGAGAGTCTGTGCTATCGATTCAGTTCAAACCAGAAGCAAAAGGTCGTTGTTGTCATCAGTTCCTTAGGAAAGAAACTGAAATGGAGATTGCGTGCAGAAAGTTTACTGAGCAGAGCCCTGGGGATCCACACCTGCAGTCGAGTGAAGGAAACAAATGGGCGGAGGGATTTCAACTGTGATACAGCTGCAACAAAGGTCTCAGCTCAGTCCCATAGGATGGTTCTTCAGCGTGGGCTCACCTTGAGGCTAGGGGGCTGGGTCTTCATCCTTTCGCATCAGCTAGTCGCTGGATACAGACTACACTCCTAGAGGAGAGGTTACCTTGGACCACCTGTGAACTGTCAGCAGCTAACACTCCCAACAGTGAGAGAGTGAGGGACTGAGTCTTGAAGGAGGATGTGTGGGCACACCATAGCACCCACTGTAATAATTAATCTAATCTCCTAATTTGACAGATGAAAAAAGCCCAGAGATGAAATCATATAGCTGGTTAAGAGCAGAGGCAGGACAGCTCTCAGACGATTAGCAGAGGACTCCCACCGACTTAGCGTCATAGAATTTGGTAATACTTTGGGTAATCAAATCAAGATTTCAACAGCTTTTAGCATGTGGTCTTTAAGTATGATTTTGTAGATCGATACTCATTGACATTGCAAGTTGTTCATAATATCTTAAATTAGAGGCAGTGGGCATGGTGGTTTAAAGTCCAGACTCTGGAACCTGGCGGACTGCATGGGTTCAAGTCCCAGCCTCATCACTTACTTCCTGTGTGACCCTGAGCAAGTTTATTTCCCTATGTATCGGTTTCCTAATCCATAAAATGGGGACAATAATATATAATTATAATACTTCATTGGGTTATTGTGAGGATTGTGTTAGTTAATATGTATAAAGAATTTATAACTGTGGCTAGCATATAGAATACACTGCATAAACATTGGCTGTCATTGTGTATGTTTCAGTTATCTATTTTTGTTGTAACAAACTACCTTAAAATTTAGTGTTTAAAAATGACAGTGTTTATTGCTTATGATTCTGTGGATTGTCCTGCCATCACTTGGAACTAGCTGGGGTTCTAGGATTAATTGGATGATCCAAAAGGACCTCATTTGCTGAGCTGATATTTGATCCTGGCTGCTGTCTTGGAGTTCTGTGGTGTCTCGGTCACAGGCTTCAGTGCCCCATGTGGCCCCTCCATGTGGCTGGCTAGGCTTCGTCATATGGCAGTTGGGCTCCAAGAAGTCTTTCCAGAGATGAAGGCAGAATGTTGAGATTTTTGTAGGCCCAGCCTTGGAAGTTATTCAATGTGACTTCTATTGCATTCTGTTCGGAGAGGAAATAGAGCCCACCTTTCAATGAGAGGAGTAGCAGCAATCTTTACAATCTACCACAGAGATTTAATCTCATTTTTGTAAAAGTGTGTATATGTATGTTTGTGTGAACAGAGAAAATGATGTCTGGAAGAATGTGTTCCAAATGTAAATAATAGCTATCTTTAAGAGAAAGGGTTATAATATGATTGTTATTCTCTCCTTTAATTTTCATGTTTTGCCTTTCCCCCCTTGAGTTTTCCATAGTGAATGTATATTACATTTATAAGAAAAAGTAACTTCCATATTTTGAAAAAATATATGACAATTTAAAAACAATTATGAGCCAAATTGTGATAGCTTTACCCCAAAAAGAAAAAACTGTCCCAGCTAGTTGTAAAAAACTAATTTTTTTGTGTGTGTGTAAGAAACTAAATTTACACAGCATTGATAAAATCACAGCTAGAACCAGAACAAAGATCCCAAGCTTGTTTCCCTCGGCAGTCACCACACTGAGTGCTGAGTGTTCCACGCAGTGCTGGGTTCCGGCCTCTGACAAAGGGACACACAACATATCAAGGTGTGAAAGGGGAGGTGAAGGGTCTCTACACCATGTCTCGTAGAGAAGAACTTAAGGATTCTGGGGTTGAAGAGAAGAGGCTGAGAGGGGGCACGGTATAGAGAACCAGCCCCTCACTCCATGTGCAAGGAAATCTACCCCTGGGAAGAAGCAGTAGTTCTGGTCCTTCAGAATTAGAAACATTTAATAGAAATGATACAGAGGGAGATTCCAGATTCTTCATACAGAGAAGTGCTTTCTAAATGATAAACAAATAAAGCTGGAGTGAGCTTCCTAGGAGTGCAACAAGCTCCCTGTTCAACGGAGGCCAGAAGCCCGTGTCTCAGGCAGGAGTCTCGCCTCAGGGCATGGGGGACGCCTGACCGAGGAGACCTGCCAAGTCCCTTCCGAACTCCAGGCTGAAGGGAGGGTATGACTGACCGCAGGCCGATGTGAGAGTGGAAATAAAATACACGGTCATTTTATTTAGGAAGCTCAAACCGTAACCTGGTTAGAGACAATGGCCCAAAATAAATGAGTTCTTGAGATAAGCTTTTATGAGTCTACAAATGGATGTTGCTGTGAAAACATGATGCATCAACAGATATTTTCAAGGGAGCACTGGGTGCATGGCAGTGTCCTGGGTATTAAGATGTGGTTTCTCAGCCCACAGGTTTAAAGTTTAACAAAGAAGAAAGACACATAATCATGTAAATGTAACACTCTTAAATACAGTCATTACAGAGGAGTACCTGTCGGGGTGGCCCAGAGAGTAAATGATAGATTTTAACAGCAGAGAAAGCCTGGGGGATGTGGGGGTGGGAGCTTTAAGTTGTAACTAAGAGGTGAGAGAGGGATGGGGTCTGAGACATAGAAGAGAGGCCTTGCCCCACATCTTTATGTTAATGTGAACAGCTTTGGTGGAAGAAAGAAGGAGGCAGCCAGACTCCTCCTTGAGCTTCTCTAAAAAAGATCACATTCTATTGTTGAGGAATAATGTAATAATTATGATCACCTCCGTTTCCTAAGGACCTACTCTATATAGTAGTTGCTCTGCTTATATTATCAAATCTGTCCAATGACCACATAAAACAATGACTCAGTAGTCTCCAGGGGTCAGAGATATGGGCCAGAACAACTATGGCTGACCTCCTTTGGGGTGCCTACTTGACTCACAAGGACCCTCATAAGTGGCCCTTAGCCACAGTGATAGCCGTCTATTCAGTATGAGCCCTGCTGTCCTGTTCTTAGCTGACTAAGAACTTTCTCCGAGTGTCTGGAACTGTATCCAAAGAGAGATCCAGGCTTCTGGTGGGCTGGGAGCAGTAACATGGAAACAAGGACGCTGTGGAGGGCCATATTTTTCTAGGCAGAGACAGAAAGATGTGGAGAGAGACAGAGAGAGAAAGCAGATCCCTGGAGAGAAACAGAGACAGGGAGAGCTCACCATGTGGTTCCTGGTGGGCAGCCACCCACTTCCCTCATTCTGGTCCTTCTTGGGACCTGGATGTCCTCCTGCCCTCAGGTATTAAGAGATAGTACTGTATCTTTGTGTTAAATTGACCTTTTCACTTATGCTGGCTTAAATGTCTATTACTTGTAATGAATAAATTCTTACTAATACAGGTGTCTGTCTATCTGTTAAATAAGGACTGAGGTTTCCAACCTGGGTTTATCTACCTCCAGAGTCCATCTTGGGGGACCTTCCAGCTCCTTTCTGTCTGTTCCAGCATGGCAGTTTTAACATGACATTTCCTAAAAGGAGGTTTTGTGGAACAGCTTGTTCTCTGCTTCATCAAGGTGGTTGCTTTGCTGATTCGATGCCACCAGTCTGATAACCAGCTGCCCTGGGGTTGCCAAACAGTAGTCCAACTAATTCATACAGTTCAGTGGTTCCCCATTCTCCCTAGAACAAGCACTGTTTCTATAAAGTCATTGCTTCCCAGGTTTTAAAGGCATGTCACAGAAACAGCTGTTTTAGAGCTGGAGTGTCCGAGACTATACAGCAGCACCTCAGACCCTGCACCTACCTGCTTTAGACACACTGCTTCTCACCTGCTTATCAGAGCTGTCACTCTTGCCCTTCTCAAAAGCCTCCTCTTGGTCTCTGCCCACAGTCTATTCACCTAGTTGAATCACCCTGAACCTTGGACCATTGTCTGTGAAAGCTCTGATAACATATCTGTGCTTTTATTTGCTTAGCTGCCTGTCTTCTACCATTAGCTTAAGGGGAGAACCTTTTATTTTTGTGTCTCTAGTTTCTATCACAGTGGATGGCACATAGTTGGTACTTAATAAATGTGAAGTGAATAATTGGATAATTAAATGAACCATTAAACTCATTTCTTTCCCAATTCATTTTATTCACTTTCTCTTCACTCTGGAATATTGACTACGCTATGTTTTACCTTACTAATAAGGTTTTGTGTTTTTTTAGGGTAATTTGGTCTTCCCTGTTTTTTTTTCTTCCTTTCTTCCTTTCTTCCTTCCTTCCTCCTTTCCTTTACTTTCCTTTCTTTTTTTTTTGAAGAGCTTACCTATGAAATTTTAGATACGTTAAAGTAGAACCATGTATGATTAATTTCCTTTTACTGTGTCTGCCTTGCTAGAAATTATTTAACATCTCAGTGCCCCACTGTTTTAGCAACATGCTTATAAAATTGTTTGGCCTTTTTTTTTTTTTTTACAGATAATATATATAAGAGGAGAACTTCCTCTTGTATTTTTGGTCTTCTGTGTGGCTCTGGACTTTATGGCCAATATCCTAAGTCTCATTCTATTCTCATTGCTGCAGAGTAACTCGAAGACTTGAGATTGAAATTTTGGGAGTAATATAACTGTAATTATCTACCAAAATTTGTTCTTTCCTTTATCCTAGACGTATCTCCCAGCCTTTCTTGAAGTTAGATATGGTCAAGTGGCCAAATTTCCACCAAAGGAATGTGAGCAGGGGTGCTATGTGCCATTTCCAGGCCTATACTGCAAGATCTGGATATGTGTCCTCCCCCTTGGCACACACGGGGACCCAGGCAAGGAAATGACTCAACCTTGACTTTGCAGACAACGTTAGAGCCTAGGGGATGGGGGAGCAACAAGATGGAAGAAACCTGGGTCCCTGAATAATCAGGTGGAACCGAGCCAGCCACTGCCTGACATGCTCACCATAGACTATTATGTGAGAAAGAACTAAACCTGTCTTCTTTAAAGTGTAAGATTATTGATCAGTCTCTTTTTTAGAACAACCTAACCTTACCTTAACTAGTATAGAAAATGGCACCAAAAGTATGGTATCGCTGTTACAAATACCCAAAATATGTGGCATTGGCTTAGCAGTTGGGAGATTATAAAATTCATTTTATTTACTAGAAAGCCAATGTCCTTGTTATTTTGAGGCAAAATATTTGGTAAGATTGTCATCCGTGATAATTCGAAGAACAGACTACTGCCTGCTAAGCCTCTAACTCTAGGGGAAATAGTTGCATAAAACCAAATCATTACTGTTTCTTCCTGCTTTTTAGCAGAATATTAGAACAGAATGCAGGCAAGACTTGGTCAGGTTGCAGAGAATGTCCAGAAATATTGTTCTTTATAGAATTAGAAAATCAATTGCTTCTCTGTCCAAAACAAGAAAAAACTATAGTTACTCAAAGCATTTTTCAAAATCCCATTAAAACTAAGCCAAACTAAAAGCCAGACCTGTAGCTAAGATGAGACTAGGGGTCTAGGGATGGGATTTGAAGCCTGTCGTTTCAGATGGACTCACAGTAGCCACCACTAAAATGAGAGAGAACCATTGGTTGATTATGTAAGCAAAGAAATAAAGCAGCTTTGAGAACTATGTTCAGAAAATAATTTCGGGAGGAGTGACTGGCTCATGGTACTGACTGAAGCTTTCTCAGTTTTCGAGACTATGACATTGCCAAAGAAACTACAAGCCTCATCAAAAAGTAAGTCTGTAAGTATTTAAGACATAAAGCAAGTCTCAGCAGCAAGAAACCCGCTAAGAAATTTGCAGAGCTCCAACGAGCTTAATCCAAAACTCACTTCAAATGTTGTGAGAGAGGAAAAATAGATGAAGAAGGATCTCTCAGAAGGCAAAGCTATTAGCCACTAAGGACAATGAAAATACCTCTTCCATATTCTTTTACTACTTCCTGCCAGCTTGGATTAACCGTATTGTTGCATGTCGCTATCGGTCATTCATTTTCATTACCCAATAGTATTCCAATGTAAGAATATGCCATAAGTATTTACTTGTTCTGTCATCTATAGATAGGTAGGTTATTTCTGGTTTTTTTTTTTTTTTGCTATAATATTATGAACATTCATATATTTCTTGGTGCTAATGTGGACAGATTTTTCTAGGGTGCAATTGGTGGGTCATAAGGTACTCAATAACATCAAACTCAAAGTAATTTTACCAATTATACTCCCTTCTCCAGGGTATTTGTGTTCCCTTTGTTTAATAACCTTTTCTACATTTATTATTTTCAGATATTTCCATTGCTAATCTGGCGGATGTATAATGGTGTCTTGTTGAGGTTTAATTCACATTTTCCAATTGCTAATGAGGTTGAATATCTTTTCATGTTGTTCACTGGCCATTTAGTTTTTCCCTTTTGTGCCTATTCAAAACTCTTGGATAGAGCTATCAGGTTGTCTGTTTCTTTTATATTAATTTTTAGGAATTCTTTTATGTAACAGTCATTTACATAATGTTGCAAATATTTTCTCCCACTTTGTGGCTTATCTTTTCACTCTCTAATTGGTCCCTTGATGAATAGAAGTACTTAATTTTCATTTATTTTTTTTATTCGTCAGTCTGTAACCCTCCTGCCCATGGTTCATATTCAGATTCTCTGAGAAATGATCCAGTTAGTTGGCCAAGCACAGTATAGCGCAATGCAATTGAATGGTTCTCTCATGTAAGACCATTTCCTAGGTCCTGGGAAGCCTATAGATGTCTGTTTTAGGATCGGTGCCAATCTCTGGCCTTATTTGCTATCCCTAAGATAGTGGAGTACCATTTAAAACAATAAATGATGAGAGCAAGAGGAAATTAGACGAAAGATAAGATATGCAAATCAAGAAATATTACTCACTGACAATAAACTCTTAATAATCCACATCCAGAGTTGAAGAAAATAACAGGAAACTTATTAGAAATTATATCATTGTAATATGAGACTTGGCAACTCAAACATTTGGTGATTAAGTACTTGATGACAATCATCCACTGTAAAATGTGATTTGTAGATAGTTTTTTTTATTGATTAGATTATGGTGATTCTAAAGTTATTGCCATGAAGTAATAAGGTTAAAACCTCACAAAAGTTATGTTGGAGTGATAACTACAATTGCAATCCAGAACATGGCAGTTCAAAGTCTAGAAAAAGGAGAGTCAGTGAGTTCAGATTTACCAGTTTTCATTAAGAAATTTCCGAGGGAACTGGACCACGTAGACATGAACCTGTCACTTCAGAAAGTGCTGTTTCAGCTTTAGGAAATAATCTACCAGAAGCTCAAATGAGGGGAGCTTGTGGGGACTTGTGTGGAGAATATTGCTCTGCGGGCAAGATCCAGAGAGCCAAAAGGGGGCCCTACAAGAACTAGGGGCTCATCCAACCCAACAAGCATCTGTTGAGTGCCTGCTACGTGACAGTACCGTGGTGGATACATAGGTAAAGACAGTCCCTGTATCAGTTAGGACCCTTAGTGTTGCAAGTTACAGAAAACTAGCCTCCACTTCAATAAGCAAGTCTTTTCGCTCATGTAAATGGAAGTTCAGAGGCTTCATTGGTCCTTCTGGGTCACATGCTCTTTTCAAAACCAATCCTGTGTTGAAAGAAATGTCTTGCATTGATTGCTTCAGAAATCTAGACCTAAGCCAGTTGCCTTGGCAAGCAGCATGGGATCACTCCTGGTCAATGAAAACTTCCCTCTTTAGATGGGGTGGGGATGGGGTCACCTTTCCCCAAATCTAATAGGCCAGAGAGTAAATACCTGAGTGAAAATTAGGGTACAGTCAGGGAATGGCAGAAAGGGTGCTGTGCCCTCTTCCTACTTCTGTCTCAGTCTGCAAGGAGCTTACACTTTAGAGGGAAGACAAAGTCGTAATCTACTCATAACGATGAGTGACATGAGAAGTACAAAGTGCTGTGGGAGACTAGGGGAGAAGGCTGTTTATAGCACCTGAGGAATCAAGGAGCTGAGTGATTTTTGAAAGATATTGAAGTAGAAGTACATTCCAAGCCAAGGGTCTTGGATCCAGAGCACAGAAGTGTAGTTTAGAGGAAATTAGTTAGATTTATAGTAACATTGAAATATGTGAGTAAAACTATCTGAAGAAAGTTTGGGACCAGACAGGGGTGGAGAGGTTGGAAGTTATCAGTATAGGAGAAATAATGATACTAAGACCTACCTTTTATTTTTAAAAAAACTATATTTATATATTATATATAATTTTTATTTTCTTATATGCTATTTATATATTATATATATATATATATGCCGGACCTCTTCTAAGCACTTCATTTTGACTCTCACAATCCGGTATAGATATTCCTATCTCAATTTTACTAACAAGAAAACTGACACTCAAACAAGTAACTTACCAACATCATCCACCTGATCAGTGGATGAGAATTCAAACCCACATGCTCCAGCATCTGGGTGCTGGAGCTATGAACATAGATGTGGTTATTCAGGAATGGAAGAGTGTGCTTCCAGTCCTTATCTCCAAAATGCAGTGATCCTCAGTGTATGTGAATACCTTGACCATTCATTCAAAATTATTTTGTTGCCCATAGCTCTTTTTCCTCCTAATATCACCTGGGATCCTTTGGGCTATGAGTAACTAGAAACAGTGATTTGGCAAGCCAAAGCAATAGGTTAAAGTTATTACCTCCTTTAACAAGAAGTCCCAAGGCGAGGCAGCACCAGGATTAATCAATTCAGCCTAGGTTATTTCCATCCATTCTGTATCTTCAGTAGATCTGTTAGGTCCTTAAGCCGACTTATCTGATGGACAATAGAGTCTGCCAGAGTTTAAGTAACATGACTAGACTTGACAACATCCAGTGGGAAAAGTTAGGCAGTCTCTTCTGCTGTGTCCTTTTTCATTAGTGAAGAAACATTTCTCCAAAGCCACTTGGCAGATCTGCTCTCACGTCTCATTGCCTGGAATTGTATCACACACCCACTTCTAACCAATCACTGGCAAAATCACTAGCAAAGAGGACAGGATTTCTTAATTGGCTTTATGAAGTATGTGGCCCCATGGAAAATAGTGAGAAAGGAGAAAGCAGTGGGCTGGGGGTGGGGCTGGGGACAGGGCTGGGGGCTGGGATGAGGCAGTGGTGGGGAGCTGAAGGGGGTTGGTGATAAGGACATTGAATAGGCAATCAGCACGTCTGCTACATTTTCCTCTGCATTGTGCATTCTCATCAGGATTGCTTTTTTCCCAAGAAGGCAAAAAATTAGGGGAGGAGTTTGCTCATTTTATGTGTAAAACACAAATAGACATATAGAACATGAACATATACAGTGTATCTATGGTATTACGTTTTCATGGGGAGGGTGACTACAGAAAAGCTGTCTAAAAAGGTTCCTTGGGGAAGAAGAGTAGCAATGAAAAAAAAAATAAGAAAAACTGATCTACATCAGTGTGTCTTTATTCAGAACTGAAGGCTCCTTGAGAAAAAGCTGTGCTGAAATCATATGTAGTAATCAAGCATTTTAAGAAAATATGAACATAGGAATTGCTGTGAGGTGTCTGACGGTTGCAGTGGTGATTATTATCCCTATTCATATTCTGTGACCTCTCAGTGTCTTCTCTCTTTGGCCCGGGTCCATAAATATAATAGCCACCAACATTCATTGAATGTTTTATTTATGTCATTCACTTTTCTGAGTACTTGACAGGCATTAACTTGTTATCTTTACAACAACCTAAGTATTTTTATTATCCCAATTTGACAGATGAGAAAACTGAGTTAAAGAAAGTTTAATTAATTTCCATAAGAAAGTGGTTGAATGGGGGTTAGAAAGAATTACTTAGGACCAAAATGTGAAAATGGCAAGTTCTAACTTTCCACAGCAGTGCAGGGCTGTAAAAATGGCGTGCAAGCTGAAACCATGCAAAGCAATCTTCATAAACAATGGGAAAAATTACAATTTTTTCATGACATTTTTGTCAAAACATTTAAAATTCTCTTGCTGTCATTTGTAAATGTATAGGGACATGAAAAAATAGAAAAGCTAATTATTTATTAAACTGTAGTTTAAAACATTAGACATATTGAAAATAAGTGTTTTATTTCTTTGTAAAACGTATCAAGAGTAGTACAAACAGTGCCTGCTTTCTCGTCACATAACATACAATACAGACTGAACATCATTTTATGTCTTGGTGAATTGTTAGTCTCCTCTCTAAGATTGCATCAGCCTCCAACATTTTATCCTTCAAACTTTCATTGTTGTGAAACACCTCCTGAGGTGCCTCCGATATGAAGATTTTTCCCAGTGTCACTTCCTCTGGGACATCATCATCCTTTTTGTCACAACCACTTATGTCCATGACTTGGCCTTCACTGAATCCCTCTGGCTGCATCCATAGTCTTGAGTGGCAGCAGTGCTGACATCCCCAGACTCAGCTATTTATCTATAATGCCATCTGTGTTCAGCTCAGATTTCACTTTCAATGTTATCACTCTTCATTTCTTTGGTCGTTTTCATTTCTGCTGGCCGATTCTCTCTTTTGAGTATCCATTTTTGTAAAATGTCATGTGAGTTTATTACTTGGAGACAAGCAGGCAACTCTGCGCCTGCTTTCCTGTCTATGAAGCAGCAGACCCAGAGAAAGGGAATGGCACGTTACAGTATTTGCTCTTTTCATCCTGACGTCAGCCCTGTGATGTGTTATTGTCTTCATTTTTTCCATCGAAGAAACTGAGGCACAGAGGAGCTAAGTCACTTGTTCAAAGTCACGCAGTGACCGAGTCATTGAGTCAGGCTTTAAATTCAGATCTCATACGGCATCCCGTTCTCTTTCCTGTATATCACAACTGCATGGAAGGGGGTCCTTAAACTCCCGTCGGCGACTTTCTCCTGTGTCCAGCCTCCTGCACCAGTTAGCTCCCAGCTGTGGAAACCATATATTACTTCCTTCTTTCTGCACCTCCAGTTTTGTTGGAACATGCTTCCAATGGAAAAAACAAACAAACAAAGATTTAGCACAAATTCTTGTGCTGGTGTTTGTTGACTTCTCCCAGTCCTGGGGGAAATGGCTCCCACTGGCACTGAATCCATCGCTGTGTGCAGGAGCCCTGGTCTGTCAACAGTTCCTGCTTTAACAGGTGTCTTCTCTGCCACTGACTCAAAGAAAAGCCTCAAGGAGCAGGTTATTGGATTGAAACAACCCTCAGGCCTGACTTAAATCAGTCTCTGCTTCCTGCTTGAACACCTCAGCTCTGGGCTGTAGCACTCCCTGTGCTGAGCCTCTGGGCAGGGAGGGAGCAGTGCTGAGTTCTCTGATACTGTGGAAACAGCCGAGAAAAGAAAGAGCAGGAAAAGGTGGGGGGAGGGGAAAGAGAAAAGAAACCCAGCCTCTCAGAACCCAGCCACTAACTCTAATGGGGCTTGCTGTGCCCCCAGCTCAAAATTCCTCAAGCACTAAGACAATAGGCCTAATAATGGCCTCTCAGTGCTCGCTTTCCTTTTCCTTTCTACTCCAGCTTTCTAATTTCCCTGTGAACCTGCCTTCTATTCCAAACAAAAGCATATTTTCCCTCCTATTAGATGAGGGATTCAAGCAAGGCAGGGTCCTTTCAGCGCCCTTTGTCTGCAGCTCCCCAGCAATCTCAGAAGTGACTCTGAGTATGACTGAGACAGGGATGTTTAAGGAGGGAGGTAGAAGGCTCCAAGAACAGAGGGACTGGGAGCTGCCAGAAGAAGGAAGAAATGGGCAGCTCAGTTTAACCTGTTTCAGTACCGGGCCCTGTTGCCTTATGTATAGCATCCCAACAATTGGCATGGACAGTTGCTATTTTGTCCATTGAAATTTGGCTCCTCTTCCACCGCAAGTATTTATTTTTGGTAGCAGCACTTACTAATACCCTTTCCTTGAGAATTTCCTCTCCCCATTCCACCAGAAGATTCTGGTGGGACTGCCAGTCACAAAACCCTTCTCCATCCCAGTGGTCCTGCAACCCAGATCTGGCCAGCCAGAAACTTCCTTGGGCTTGTGTATACCAATACTGATAAAGAGAGGTCCTCTTTCTCTCTGGGTTACTAAACAGGAATTAAATAAAACAAACTATTTACAACCATTGCCACCACTGGTAGTAGGAGAAAATGAGAGCAATCACAGAAAAAAAACAGTTGATTATGTGTGTGTGTGTGTGCGCGCGCGCGCGTGTGCGTGCATGTGAGAGAGAGAGAGAGGAGATTGAGCTGTAATATTATATATGTATATGCATATATATCCCTATCTATATCTATCTATCCATCCATCCATCCTATCTACCCTCCTACCTATACATCTATTCATCCATTTATGAGAGAGAGACAGAGAAGAAGAAAGGTCTTAATCTGTTTTAGTCCCTGAGTTAAGTCATAGAGTAAAACAGCAATACTTATATATACCAATACTTCCTTTGGGAGGGGAGGGAGTAAGCTTAAGTTCTGTTTTCAATACTTACAATGGGTAGTCTTAATAGACTCCTTCCATTGTCATAGCGATCTTATGAAGTCGTCAAGGCTAAGAGAATAAATTTGTCCAAAAGCTATTTATTTAGTTGATTATTGGTGAGCCAAGACTCACTCCAGTTCTCTCTGATCCCCCCAGCTCTGCTCCCAGCACGCTGCCAAGCCGCCCCCTAATGATGGGTAAAACCTGGTCCTGCCCCCACGGAAATTAGACATTTATAAACTACAGCAAAGCGAGACAGAACACAACGCTATCACAGAGATGCATACAAATTTCAGTGGGCTCCACAGGGGAAAGCATATTTGAGACCACAGATGTGCCTCACGTCTGCCCAGGCCCAGCTGTGAGGGGCTCCTGAATGCTCGCTTGCCCTAAGAAACCCCAGAGTGACCAGTCTCCCAAAGCCACTTTGGGCTTTCCTGAGCACTGGCTATTTGCTGATGTACAAAGAGCAGTTATCACAACCCTGAACAGAAGCCGATTACTGGGAACTGTGGCTACTGTTTGCAGAACTTAGCGTTGTTTGTGACTCTGCCACTCATATTTACAGCTGCCCCGAAACCTTTGCTCGGAAGAGCCCCACTCCACTCCCATTCCTGGTCACTGCTCTGCCACCTGATCGGTCGGACTGCATTACTTTCTGTTGCAAACACAGTGAGGCTGCAGCTGAGTAGGGGTTGGAAAAAGGTAAGTGTGGATCATTATTTTCCAGGCTTCTACCAAGGGAAACGACTTTGCCAATGCCATTTACAAGCTATTTACAAAATGTAGAGTACATTCAATTATTTATTTCTAAAGTCTAAAACATGGTTTTCAACCTTTTATTTTTTCTACTTGAGCCCACGTTAAACCAGGCAAAAGCCCATAGCCAATCAACCCCATCCTTTCTCATATACCAATGGAAAAATAACTCAGGGATATGACTAAGGGGCCATTGTAAAGTATATTTGGGGGGATTAAGTGTACATGTGCTTTAGCAATTAGGGCATAAATGATACATGTTCAATTTGCAGTGCATAATTATCCTTAGGTATAATTACTGAAAAATTAAAGGTAGCAAATATGCAACACTAGTCACTTAATGTTAACCAAACAAGCCACAACTAACTTGTTAGTGATAAACGTAAGTTAATAGTAAATTACTATTAAAAGCAAAAATGGCAGCAATTGAAGACCTTGACCTCCACATGGCGACACTGATGGTAGAAAAATGACAAAATTCTAGTCCAGAGACTGTCAGGTGTGGGCAAGCCTCCATCAGAAATCTCCCTGGAAGCAGGACTCCTTGGTAAAATATTAAACTGGAATCCTTAGTAAAATTTGATAGCTCATTGATTTTGGTTTCTGAATTTCAAGTTAGATTAACATTTAATAATTCACTTAGCAAGCTGTTAGTATGTCTTAAATGTACATAAAAACAAGAGGATATGGATTTGTAAAGATATGGCAAGTCCTCAGTACGCTTAGTTTGTCCCAAAGGACTACAAAGAAGACTTTCTTGGGTCAGTTAAATGCCTGTGAGATGAAACTTGGGTAGCTTTTGAGAATCATTGGTTGGAAGGTTCTGGAACACAGCTGATTTGTTATTTCCAGGGGTCTTAGACCAAGGCAGGAGATATGAGAGCCAGGGACAATTTATTCCAACTTTCTTGCCTTCCTTCTACAATAAGTTTGCAGGACTTCAGGAGAAAATGGAGCATTCCAACCTGACACTCCCAGTTAGGTTAGCATGGAGGTCAGTGTGACTTGGAAATTTTTCATGCTTGCTAATCAAACAAAACAAAACAAAAAACAAAAAACCCAGCCTCTTCAAAGCAAGATGGATGTTGTAGACTCACGGAAGAGTTCTGATATTTTATTTGTGGCTAGAAAATTAAATGAAGGAAAGACTAAGAGGCAGTCTCCCAGAAAACCTAGCAGTACCAGTCTCCAAAAGGTGCAATGCCTTAGTAGTTCTACCTTAAAGCATAACACTTTATAATCGTGTAACCCTTTTAACCTTTCAAAACACATTTGCATATGTTACTTCATGAGGTGACTGGAGGCAGTGTGTGGCACTCTGACCTTATTTCTCAACCCTCTTTTCTCAACCCTCTCCTTCCTTCCTTCTTGGGTTCACATCCTTCCTAATTTATCTTTTCTCTCTTGTTCTTCCTGTCATTTCTCACTTATTGCTTTAGTATCTTGCTTGGGCCTTGATTATTCATGAAATGAAACCACAAGACTTTTCAGAGTTACTCAGAGTTAGAGGTGGCTGATCCTGGGATCAAAGTCTTATTCAATCTAGATCTTTTGGGTCCTTTTAAAAAAATCAAAATAGTTGACTTCTCTGTAAATCAGGTGGACCCCTTCATGTGAAGCTCCTTCACTCCTGGATAAATTATCCTGGGTAAGTGGTTTATGATTTGTGAGTGACTCACGCTTAGCATAGGCCGTCTGGTGCCTGTGGCCCCACTGAGTCAGCCAGCACCAGCTCACAGGTAACTTGGTTGTGAAACCTAAAGTTCATTGGTTTGGGGAGTGTTGTGAGTTGAACTGTGTTCCTCCACCTCCCCACCTGGCTCAGTTTGTGTGTTGAAGCCTGACCTCCCCCGTACTCAGAATGTGGAGACCGGGTAACAGTCCCTGGCTCCCATATTTAAAATTACCGTATTTCAAAATCATCCTCTTCCACACATACACAAGGATTTCTTTCCCCCTACATAGCACTTATCACCTTCTAACAGACTATATATTTTATTTATTCATTTTGATTATCTGTTTCTTTCCACTAGAAGTAAAACTCCATGAAGGGGAACTTTCTGTTCTGTTCACTGCCGTCTCCCCAGCACCTAGGACTTTGCCTGGTACATGGCATGTCCTCAGTACACGTGTTGAGTGAGTCATTAATGCATAGTTGCACCTCTCATCCTCATCAGGCCGTGACCTACTAATCCTTTAAGACCCAACAGGCATCTTCTCCCTTAGGAAACCTCTCTAGGTCACTTTCCTCTCCCTGACTTTGGGGTTCCTCCTCCATTTTCTTAAATGGGTATTTCCACCATCGCTCTGACCACATCACACTTCCCTGACTCCTTTACTGCAGGGGACCACCAATGTGTGTGTTTCCTGTCTCCCAAGGAGGTAGCTCTGAGCCTGACCCTTAGCGGCTGCTCTGTACTCCACTGCAGAGCGAGCCAGTAACTGCAGAGCAAAGCAGGGCACGGGGAGAAGGTGGATCAGAAGTGGCTCACTAAGACAAGAGCCCTAGGCTAGTGAGGATGTGGGGGAAAGGGAACCCTTATGCACTGCTGGTGGGATGTCACCTGATACGGCCACCACAGAAAAGAGCATGGAGATCCTTTAAAAAACTGAAAAACAGAAGTACCATATGGTCCAGCAATTTCATTTCTGGATATATATTTGAAGGAGAGGAAATCACTGTCTCAGATCTTTGAACTCCCAAGTTCACTAAAGCATTATTTATAACAGTCAAGACATGGAAACAACCTAAATGTTCATCCACGGAAGGGTAGATAAAGAAGATATGGCACATATGTAATGAAATATTATTCAGCCATAAAAAAGAAGGAAATCCCTGCCATTTGCAACATTATGGATGAAACTAAAGGGTATTATGCTAAATGGAATGAATCAGACAAAGGAAGACAAATATTGTATGTTCTCACTTATATGTGGAATCTGAAAAAGCCAAACTCACAGAAACAGAGAATGAGATGATAGTTGCCAGGGGCTGCAGGAAATAGGGAGATGTTGGTCAAAGGGAACAAAGTTCCAGTCATAAGATGATTAAGTTCTGGGGATCTAACGTACAACGTGGTGACCATTGTTAACAACACTGTATGGTATACTTGCTAATAGAGTAAATCTCAAGTGTTCTTACCACAACCACTACAACAAAACGATGATTATGTGAGGTGATGGATGGATGTGTTAACTGATTTTATTGTGATGATCACTTCTCAATATTCACATGTTTCAAATCATCCCATTATATACCTTATTACAGAATGGTATATGCCGATTATATCTCAATAAACCTGGGAAAATATTAAAAGGAAAAAAAAAAAGAAAAGAAAAGAACTGGCTCACTTGCGGTGCCGACCTTATAGCCTAGGCTGTGCCCATGACCAGTCAACAGTAATAAGCACTCAAAAGGAAGGCCACCCTCACGTACTGTTTTGGGGGACCCAGAGGAAACAACAGATGAACAATGAGGCAAATCATGAGGAGAGCCTCATGAGTTTGAAATAAAAGAAATAGAATTAAAATCAATAAATCTGAGCAGAGATGTGCAAAGCTATTTTAAAGTTCAAAAGATGAAAGTCTCCTGAATATACAAAACAGAAGTCTCATCTGATTAATATATTAACATAACAACACAGAATGAGATCCCCCGGGGCTGGAGTAGGGAGTGGGGGTTGTCGACCTAGGAACTTTGGTTAGAAAGGGGAGAACCCAGTGGCATTTGTCAGCTGAGTCCAGCTAAGAGTGCCCGGCTGAGGAGGAAGATATCAGACTTCCCTGGGAGGTCTTTGATGGGAAGCCAGCCCCAGAGTTTGGGGCACAGTTCACTCGTAATGGAGAGCCCTGCGTAACCAGGAGGGAGTGCCAAGGTGGGGCTCGAACATAATAGAGTGATTCAGGGTAAGAATTTTCTGCCCCAGTGAAGCATGGTTTTGCTGTTGGCAGAGAAGAGAAAAAGGACAATAAATAACTTCTATAAAGGTCATGTTCTTTGAGTGAAGAATTAAGGCTGATGCTTCTTGTCTGCAGAGAGTAAGGAAACGCATCACGCTTGGCAGACCAACCCCCTTTGGGGTTCACTGTCCTAGGGAGCACTAGTCTTTTTTTAGTTGATGTTCATCATTCATTCACACATTTTTGAACTTGACCCTGTGCTGAATCCTGGGGATACAAAAATAAATATTAACAACCAGTCCAACTAAAAACCTTAACCTCCTGGATCTGTGCACAGGCCTACCTCATTGTATTATGCTTCGCTTTATTGCACTTCACAGATGCTACATTTCTTACAAACTGAAGGTAAGACCCTCCACCAGCCAAAAAGTTAGGACTTGCTGAAGGCTCAGAAAAAGGTATTTTTAAATTAAGGTAAATATGTCCAGTTTTAAAGACATAATGCTATTACACACTTAATACTGCAGTATAGTGTAAGTACAGCTTTCGTATTCACTGGGAAGCCCACACATTCATTATTGTGGTAGTCTGGAACAAAACCCACAGTATCTCTGAGTATGCCTGTAATGTATAATCTAGTTCAAGCAAGGATGCGTCCTCTGCATCCTCCTGGGGGTCAGGAAGGGCAGCTATGACACTAGCAGGGCAGAAAGCTGTTAGAAGAGCAAAACGCCAATCTATCTGGGGACCTGGGACACAGCCTCTTGCTGGAAACGTCGACTGGGACCTATTAGAGCAGAAATACACCACCAATTAGGCTACAGGCACTGCCACTGATAATCAGCCAAAACTTGCACTGAACTAAACAAGGAAAGATTTTAGTCAAGTAGATATTTCTAGAATGCCTGCAGAGTCACTGGAATGAGTTGTTGACTTTCTTCATCAAAAGTGTAAATTTTACCAGGGTGCCTGAGACTAAACACAGTTTATGATGCCTCTCTTGACTCCCGTGATACCTGCTCACCTGAAGCAGAAAGATTAAAGTGAGCCTGGGCTACACATTCTCATTTTAAAAATAAATACTCTCCAGTTTTTAAAAAGTAAATTTCTCCAGGAAACACTTTATACAATTTCGTGACTGTCTATATTTCGTTTTCTCTGTAAATTCTGTAAATATTTTGTGTATTATATTTATAATATGAAGATATTCATGTTATATTCATATTCATATTCTTCTGGACATCTAGGGAAAAGAATAGATAATCTTCTTCCAGTCATTGTCTAAGTTATCATCCCTTCCCCATCCATCAGAAATCTGTTGAGGGTTTGCTTTGTTCAGCACTGTGCTGAGTACCAGGGCAATGGAGCAGGACAGGAGGGGAAGGTGGATTCAAAGAATGTGACAGCTAGACCTTGATCAGCTTCCAGTGTCATGGGGGTGTTGTAGTTCAGATCCCCTGGGTCTGAGATGGAGATCTGGGGACAAGAAGTTTACTGAGAGGTGTCCTTAAGAACAACACCTGTATGGGATGAGATGTAACACCTGTAATGCAACAAACATCTAGCTGATCCCATAGGGAGCTCTGAAGCTGAGATGGCCCTTCAGGGATGCCCCAAATTGAGGCAAGGGAGATGTGCTTTGAACTCCCTGTTGAATGTCATTGGGTACAGGCTTCCTCCCTGGGAGAGAAAGTAAACTTGGACAAAACAGCTACCTCCTGTGGAGGGAACTTCATGGAAGGGACTCAGCTATGAGCTTTCAGCCGGCAGCATCCCCAGAAATTGGGGGGATTCATGCCTTGTCCCTGCAGCTGGGGATCTGGGTGGCACACCAGTGTCCACTGCAAAGGAGTATTACATGACAATACAAGGTGTGATATGGCATCATGGTGCAATAATGAAGTTACAGATGTACCAGAAGGAGCATTCAAAAGGTGGAAGGATCATATCTGATGGGCAAAAATGGAAGCTTCCTGAGGAAGTTGAGGTCCTTGAGTCTAAAGCCCCCAACTCCTGCTCCAGGAGAAGAGCTGAAGTGATGGAATCACACATTCCCAGCTGGTGGAGGCAGATGGAGCAGTAAGAGGAGATGCCTGCAACCATTTCCTCCCTCAGCACTTAAAGAGTCCCAGTCCCAGTTGTCAATCACTTCCAGCTTCCGTATGTCATGGTCTCAGGGTCAAGAAGCCCCTGATAGTGCTGGTAGAGAGCTGCCCACAGGGACCTTTCAGATACGTCCACTGACTGCCCCGCTGACCGACTGGCTTACCCAACTGAGTGTACCCTGTTCGGTCCAGGAACAAACTGACCCACAGTCACCCCAGAATTCTGAGTCTAGATTGTACTTTGCTCAGACAGTGCTCTTGTTTTCAATTTCTTTTTGTTTCTATCAAGCTCAGATGTTCACCCTTTTTCAAGTGTGGGTGTCAAGACTAGTGAACCCAGAGCTACCCTTTGGGGTTCAGAGCGGATGGAGAATTTATGATATGCTACTCTCTGGCAAGGCAAAGGGTGAGTTTTTTTAAAAATCTATTTCGCAATTTATCTCTCAGTTTGAGATGCCTCCAGGCTAAGGGAAATGATTTTTCCATGGGTTTACCTCCCAAATAGCAGCATGTCCCCTTTCCAACTTTATAATCCTGCTCAGTTACGCCCCCTGAAATTCTCCATATATAATAAGCAAGGCAAAAAGCTGCTGTTCAGAGGCTGTGCTCTGCATACATTTGTATGCTTCCACACACGACCTTCTATACCGTGGTTCAGAAGCATTTCTGCAAGCAGGCAAAATTAAATAAAGCAGAGCACTGTTGCCTATTCTAGGTAGAGCTTCATTTGCCTGCCTGTAAAACACAGCGATTGGCCTTACTTGATAATTTTTATTTGCTGGGCCATTGCATGCGAAGAGTTACTGAATTATATTGACTGAAAACAACTGACTAAGACCCATTGGAAGGAATGATAGTTATCTATTGTCGCTTAACAAATTACCACAAAATTTAGTGACTTTAAACAGCAAACATGTATTACCTGTTTCTTTAGGTCAGGAATTCAAGAACAGTCCTGGGGTTGTAGTCAGGCTGTTGATGGGCTGCAATCATTTTAAGGCTTGTCTGGGCTTGGAAGATCCAGTTTTCCCATCCAATTGCTAACTAGGCCTGACTCTGCTTAGCTTACGAGATCGGGCTCGTTCAGACTGTAGACAGAAGTGCCGTTGCTAAGATGGCTCAGCTTACACAGCTGTCAACCAGTCTCAGTACCATTCCGCATGGATCTTTCCTCACAATGCGGTACCTGGCTTCCCTCGGACCAAGTGATCCAAGAGTGACTGAGATAGAAGCCACGATGTCTTTAATGATTGACACACAGTTACCTCTGCCATTCCGTCCAGCCCATAATTAAGGGGAGGAGACTCAAGCTCCATTCACCAACAGAAAGAAGGCAGGTCAAAGAATTAGTGGACATAATTCAAAACCACCTCAGGAGGGAATGCGATGGACTGTTTGTTAACTGAGCTACGGAGTGAGCCCTGAGCAAAACTGTGAGTTAGAGTCGCATCTTATTGTCAGTGTCACCTCAGTGCCCTCATACTCCACCCCAATCACCACTTCTTTGGCTCAGCATCTCAGATGTGTTCTTACCTCTCCTCCTCGGTCCATCCCAGCCCATTATTTTATCCTTTCCTAGGGATGTCTGTGCCCCTAAGGAGATCAGATCAATGGTCAGATCATTGATGTACTTATCCACTCCTGACTAATGTGGGTATTTCATTATTGAAGTCTGTCTCCGCTGTGAAGGCAAAAGCCATCCTCTTGGAGAAAGAGTGCATTTAGAGGGCAATTCCTGGGAGAGCATTGTGGGGTGACTGCCCAAGGTACTCACAAATATGATGTCTCCCCTAGGGAGCTTGCATGCAGCCAAGGATGAGGAATAATGTTGAACATGCTGCCTTCCCCCAGCCTCCTCTGTTCCCTCCAATGTCGAGGTAGAATAAGCTCCAAGCCCAGTGATGGCTTTCTCCAGGGAGGTCCCTCCTCTCAGCCTCTGCTTCTGACCCTGCATTGGGACCACAGGCCTCAGAGAGACACTTCAAGCCCTTACTGAACTAGCACAGCTCTGCTCCCTGACACCTCCCGCCCCAGACCCTCTCCCGTGTTTCACCTACAGTAGTCACCCCTTATCTGCAGTTTTGTTTCCACAGTTTCAGTTACCTGAGGTCAACACAGTCAGAAATTATAAAGCAGAAATTCCAGAAATAAACAATTCATATGTTTTAAAAATCATGCACCATCCTGCTCTGTCCAGCCTGTGATGTGAATCATCCCTTTGTCCAGCGTATCCATGCTATAGGGGCCACCTGCCCATTAGTCACTTCCTAGCCCTCTCAGTTATCAGATTGACATTTCGCAGCACTTGTGTTCAAGTAATCTTTATTTTACTTAATAATGCCACAATCATTTAACTTTTATTACAATATATGGTTATAATTGTTCTGTTTTATTATTAGTTATTGTTGATCTCTTGCGGTGCCAATTTATAAGTTAAACTTTATCAGAGGTATGTATGTATGTATAGGAAAAAAACATAGTATATATAGGGTTCAGTACTATCTGCCATCTCAGGCATCCATTGGGGGTCTTGGATAAGAACCCCACAGATAAGGGGAGACTGCTATATTAAGCAGAACCACTTCCCATCCCAAAACAGACAGCTGGCTCAAACCAGTTTCTTTGTGTCCTTCTAGGTTGGGTCTGCAGGGCCACCAGTAATAACCATGTGCTCTCTGGGGCCAACCAGCCAGGCCTGGATCCAGCAGGAACACAGGGAGCTGGACCTAGTGGTCCTCAGATCTGCCTTCACTGGTTGGTTCCAATCACCACATGAGGGAATTAGCTCTGCTGCTGATCTTTAGGCGTCTACAGGGGGAACAGAGCCCATCTAACGTCTAGGTGGAGTGCTCAGGGCTAGATCTCCTCTTGCATCTCTTGCTTCCTCCCGTCTCCCTTACCACGGCCAGGTTCAGCCTCTAGACCTGTAACCAGACAATTGCAAGGGCTTCCCTGCTGTCCTGCGGGCTTTGCTTGGTGCACTTCAAACTACATCCTGCGTCTGGCTTGCTCATTGGTTATGCCCCTAACGACTCTCAGTGGCTCTTTAATTCGCCTCCCAAATGAAGCGTGCATTCTGCTCCCTAGTTTTCCAGCCACATTCCCCACCACTTGGCTTCCTATATGTGATCATCCAGCCAGATTAAACTCTGGCTTATTTCTTAAACCTATACTGACATTTTCCCACCTTGACTTATAGTGTTTTCTCATCTGTAATATCTTCCTTTCTCACCTTACACTCATTTCTCCTTCAAATTTCTTCTCATTTTAGCATCTCAAGTTATGTCCCACATGAACGTATGTAAACAATTCTTACCAAAATTTTAGCAAACGAAACCTAAAAATATATAAAAGGATAATGAAGTATGACCAAAGAGGGTTTATCCTAGGAATGTAAGGTTAGCTCAGCATTTGAAAATCGACCAGTATAATTCATTGTATTCATTTTCTATTGTGGTGTAAAAAACTATCACTAACTTAGCAGTTCAAAACAACACACATTGATTACCTCACTGTTTCTGTAAATCAGAAGTCCAGGAATGGTGCACCTGGATTATGAAACCAAGGAGTTGGCTGTAGCTCTGGCTCTCATATGGGACTGGGGTTCTCTTCCAAGCTTGCCTTAGCCCTTTACTGTACCTCTTTCCGAGGCCTATTTTGTTACAGAAACACTTGTATCTTTGTCTGGTCCCCACTGCATCCCTGCTCTGAAGGCAGAAGCTACCCTCTTCATCTGGGTTTTGTGAAATTGAACCAGTAAGTCCAAATGTGCTGGTGCTTTCTGCTCTTACATTTTGTAACAGTGAAAAGAGTCACGTCAGGTTATATATTTCTACTATTTTGCCACAGAACTGGTCTGCATTCCTCCCATTCGGCTGTACTTTCCCCAGTCTGGCGGTCAGCATTTCAGACAGCTGCTTGGCATGGCTCTCAGTTAAAGACAGCCATCTGTAAAAGCCGCACTGCCACACAGCCATTACTGCTCTGGAGATGGCGATGGTAGCAACAATTACCATTACTTATTTACAGTCCAGTGGCCAAGGTACTTTTTTTTTTTTTTTTAAGAACTCTTACCCAAACATGAGTCTACCACTTCTGGATAAAACTTTCATTTTAAGAAATTGCATTCAACAAATTGAAATGGCATAGACATACCTGAGGAACTGCAATGGGTACCCCTACCCACAACTAGGAGCTATCGTTAGGCAGGCATTTCGAAATACTTCTATTCTTATTCCTCCATCTCAGCTGTACCTACTTTGAGTCCTTTTCTCGCTTTCATTTCTGAGTGATGGGAGCAGATAGAGGATCGTGGTTATGGGAGTAGCCAGGGACCCTCCCTCCCTTCTCCCATAAAGATCTCTAGCTGGGTGAAGTAAGTCAGTCAAGGAGGTCCAGGTAGGAAATACTAGTTAACAGCTTAGTCTTTGGAGCCCAGCTGTCTGGGGTGAATCCCAAGACACATTTCTTAATATTTTTGTACCTCAGTTTCCTCATCTGTAAAATGGGAGCAATTATAGGACTTATAAGCTTATTCTAAAGACTAAATGAGCTGATTTATTTAGAACAGTGACTGGCACATAGTAAATCATAAAGGTTAGCTGTTATTATCATCTACAGAACTAATGTTCTCAATCTTGTTTATATATTCAAATTAACTGGGAAGATTTTAAAAAATGCTGATGCTCAGAGCTCCCTCCTAGATCATGGCTTCTCATCTGTGACACTAATTCTTGTTGTTAAAGGCTATCATGTGTTTTATTAATGGTTAGCAGCATCATTGGCCTTCAGCCATTAAAGGCTAATAGCGAACCTCCCCTAACTCTCAGTTGTGATAACTGAAAATGACTCCAGACATGACGAAATATCCACTAGGGAGAAACATTAACCTCAGCTGAGATCTACTGCCCTGGATCAATGAAGTCACCGTTTCTGGAGGTGGAGCCTGGGCATGGGTCTTCCTCAGGGCAGAGCCAGGTATTGTGGGGCACGAAGCTAATAACATTTGGGGGTCTCTCTTCTAGAGAAATAATATAAATTAAAAAATTAGGCATGGAAGTAAATGCTCATTGAGAATGAGTAAAGAAGTCACAGCAAAATACTAGTGACTTGGAGATACATATCCCTTTCTTTTGAGATCATGGTAGACAATTTACCAACAAAATTCTTCTTGATAACAGCCTTGCTTTACTCTACACCTCCCAGTGTTCTCAGGGACTCTGAAGTTTAAGCATGCCAAGGAAGCTTTATGGGAAATCTGCCTCTGGGTCTTTCCTTGCTGCAGTGCAGTGCCTTGGACAGACGCCCAGCTGGGCAGAGTGGGCACAAGGCCCACGAGGCCCAGTTACCTTAATCAAGATTTTAGAAAACTTGGCAGTGGGTGGTAGGTTGGAGGCAGGCAGGCAGCACAGCAAGAGGAAACTGAGGTTGTAGCCAGAACCCGAAGTCTGGAGAACCATGGCTCTAGTCATGAAACGAGTTCCTACAGCGGTGCTGAGCTTTCGTTTTCAGCCTCAGCACTGAGATCTGGAGAGGGTAAGTGGTCAAAATTCAGGACGAGGGATGGTGGGGGCCTGGCAGAGGGAAGGTGTTCCTCGCAGGTCAGTGTGATCACCCTCCATGCATTCATCAGGGACATCGAGTCCCAGGTCTGTCCTGAGACCTAGGAAACCAGACACTGGGCAGGTCACATAGGCACCCAGCAGCTGTAACCAGGAAGCCAGACTTCAGGCCTTAGAGAGCAGACTTTCTCCTCAGCCCCATGAGGTGAGGCTGTAAGGAGAGACTAGGGCTGTAAATACTGAACTCTGCTATATACTAAATATTTGTGTTCTCCCCAAATGCATATGTTGATATCTTAACCCCCTCTGTGATGGTATTAGGAGGCAAGACCTTCGGGAAGTGATTAGGTTTTAAGAGTGAAGACCCCAGAGATCTCCCTTGCCCCTTCTGTCATGTGAGGACACTATGAAAAGATGGCAGAGTGTAAACCAGGAAGCGGGCTCTTACCAGACACGAAGTCTGCTGGCAGTTTGATTTGGACTTCTCAGATTCCAGAACTGCGAGAAGTAAATTTCTGTTGTTTATAAGCCACTCAGTCTATGTTATCTGTTATAACAGCCCAAATACACCCCTGCCTCCATTTCGATGA
This sequence comes from Macroglossus sobrinus, assembly GCA_004027375.1. Taxonomy (NCBI): domain Eukaryota; kingdom Metazoa; phylum Chordata; class Mammalia; order Chiroptera; family Pteropodidae; genus Macroglossus; species Macroglossus sobrinus. Next base: position 46,794 of record PVKZ01003493.1, read on the forward strand.
GCTCCAGAACTGGACGTGAGGAAGAGCAGCTAGGACTGGGTGCAGGCGTAGGCTGTGAACCCAGCTGTGATGCTCTGAGAACTGTAGAGATGGAGGGAATGAGGCCAGGACTGGCATGGGGTAAAGGCTGCTAAACAGCTCTCTTGATCCTGTGGATGGAAAATGGGGCCGAGTGGACCTTCTAGCTCTTCATGACATCATCATAGTTGCCCATGGGAGCATCATGGAACCCGCTAAGGTAAAATGATGAAATTTGGGGTTTTCTAGATCCATAAAGGCAAAAGAATTGAATCCTGAAGTCACCCCTACAATTCGAGTTGGCCAGATACTCATTCTATCAGAACTGGGGATGAGGACTACTTGACTGTGAACTGTGCTCCTGAAGGTTAGATGAATATACCAAGGATCTCATAGACTATTTCCATGAATTGCCACCATTAGTACACTTAATAGAGAGTGTCTTTCTTGTCAGTATTATCACTGCTGTTATTTCAGTAACCAAGGTTCCTGACGAGTACTGTGCCTTCACTCTAAGGACAGATTCCTTTTCATTCAGAATTTCCCTGGTGTAGAGTTCTGGTGAGGTTTTTAGGGAGATTGGTTACAATGTGTATGGTGTAAGGGGTGAGGTGGAAGAGGCGGCTTTTCAGTTTGACTTCCCTGGATGGCTATACTCATCTCCTTATCCTACTGTGTCCCAGTTACCCATGAGTATCATGGCATGTGCTCTAATCTTTATATTATAAACCTTCAGGGAAAAGGCACTCTATAAACTAATACTAATACTGGTGTCAAACAAGCCATCTTAATGAACCAACACCATCTCCATCCTGGCTCCCAGTGTTCTAACCATGGGTGTTTGAATCACCCTACTAACCTAGAAAACGAATTCTAACTAGTGATTTAATCCTCTTCCCCATTCTTTTATTAAATATTTCATCAAAATTTCTATTAGGACATGAGTTCATTTTCCTCTCCCTTTCCTTGCCTACTCATTTGTAATTCTGCAAATGGATAATAAAGTTGTCCAGAGAAAAAGCAACAAGTTTGGATAATTTTTAAATTAGAACTTCAAACAATCCCTCGAGCAATGAAGTTGTGTAACATTAGAAGTATGTCTTTTTTCCCCCCAAATAAGCAAAGCCTTTTATGCCATATTCCATAATTGTAGGAACTCATATTTCCTTTGGGAAGTTGCTGTCTTATTTTTCTGGGTTTTCATTTTTTGTTATTTGCAAAGAACAATGTGCAGGTCTTTCTTAGAATTACATTAATTCACTAACACTACCTCTTTCTCTTTTAACCTCTCTAATATGCATTAGAGGCCTGAGATTTCACCCACTCCCTCACAAACAAGCTGCCACATCCACAGCAAACAAAAAGGCAGGCTACAAAGGAGTTAGAGCATCAGTTGGATTGCTCATAAGAAATGTTCAGTTGCTTTTTTCCCAACTGTGTGGGGATCTGATTCCAAGCCTGTCAGGCCTGTCTGGCTTCTATATCCATTCTCTATCCACCCTTCCCACTGCCCATTTTCACAGGAGGAGAAAGAGAAGGAGGAAGAGAAAGAGGAGGAGAAATAGAGATGCTAAAGGTGTTTTGCTTTTGAGGGAATTCAATATCAGCTTTTTATACTTTTGAATATAACTCTCCATTGAAGATATTGTTAATAATTAATGAGGTAATATCCTATAAATATTTGTAATGGCTACCTCGCAAGATGATGTAAGGCTACTATTAATATTTCATGAGATATTATTACCCAGGCATTATTTAAATCTACCTCATAGAATTGAAGTGAGAAATGAAGACAAGTATATAAAGTGCCTGACACATCAGTGATAGGTATTAAATAGTAACTATTAATGATACTGTGAATTTGGTAGCAATACATTCTCTAACTCTAGAGTCAGACAGACCTGAATTTGTCTAACCTTGACCTTTGTATGACCAAGTTATTTAAAGTCACAAAACCTCAGTTTCATTTTATAAATGGTAGGAAATAGTTCCTAGTTCATAACGTTGCTATGAAGGTAAATATGCTACTCTATGATATTTAGCATTATGCTTGTCCTACAGTCATTGCTGAGTGAACATTGGTTATTATATTAATATTAAAATGAGGTCCTTATTATTCTGTTTTTGTTTAGCTTGTCATTAATGTCATCACACACTCTATTTCCTTGTTAACGACTCCACATGACTTCCCCTCCCTGCCCCCTTTTTGAAATATCTATGCTTTTGAAATTCTGAAACCAACTTGGAAGAATTCCATTGGATTCCTTCTTCCTAATCCTTGTTGAGTCTACTTTGATTACTTTTTCCTCTTTAAATATTCTAGGTACTTTTTCTTCACCATTATTATTTTAATGTATAACCCATTATTCAAACCCAGCACGTCTTGTGACTTGGAAACCCTTTGTTCAATAACGGTTGTACCCTTGATTAAAGTTGTAATACTTGATTCACATTTGCAGTTGTTTTCTCCAACCTTCCACCTACCTGCCCTTGAACCCTCTGTTACCATGAGTGAGAACCCCATAGGGAAAACCACTGCCCCCCAAATTGGAGAGGCAAGCAAGTGAATACAGAGGCTCATAACTTGCCAGAGCAGAAACCCTCAGAGGACCCAGTACAGAGGTAGGAAAATCTGAAGTATAATTGATGAATTGTTAGAGGCTCAGTATGAGACCGAGCAGGACGGGGTCATAGCTTTTGTGAATTTTACTTCTGGGGACACTACCCTGTCACAGTGAATACTGGGAAATGCCCTCATGCTTCCTGGGGAGAGGGGAAGGGGCCACCACATCCTGGTCTTCTTAACAAAGCCCAGTGATGTTAAAAGGATAATAAAGTAAGACTACGAACAACTCCGTGCCCACAAATTTGGTAATCTTGATGAAAAAGATTAATGCCTTCAAAGACAATCTGCCAAAACTCACACAAGAAGAAACGGACAGTCTGAATAGGCCTAATAACTATTAAAGAAATTGAATCAATCATTAATAACCTTCCAAAACAGAAAGCACCAGGACCAGAGGAGTTCACTGGGGAATTTTACAAAAGATTTGAAGAAGAAATTGAACCAACTCAACAGGACTTGTCATTCGTTGCCAGTAAGAATGTAAAATGGTAGAGCCACTTTAGAAGACAATTTGGCAGTTTCTTACGAAATTAAACTCATTCTTACCATACAGTCATGTTCATTGGTATTTATTCAGAGGAGTTAGAAACTTATGTCCATACAAAACTCTACACACAGATGTGTATAGCAACTTATTCATAATTGCCCAAAATTGGAAGCAACCAAGATGTTCGTTAGTGAGTGAACCAATAAACTGTTGTACATCATGACAATGGCACACTATTCAGCCCTAAAAGGAAATAAGCTATCAAGCCATGAAAAGATATGGAGAAAACGTAAATGCAATTACTAGGTTGAAAAAGCCAGTCTGAAAAAGTCTACGTACTGTATGATTCCAACCATATGATGCTCTCGACGTTCTGGAAAAGGCAGAACTATGGAAACAGTATAAACATCAGTGGTTGCCAGGGCTGGGAAGAGGGAGGGGTGAACAGGCTGAGCACAGAAGATTTTTAGGGCAGTGAAACTGTTCTTTATAAAGCTACAGTGGTGGATACATATCATTATTACACATTTGACGAAACCCATAGACTACACAACGCCAAGAGTGACCCCCAGTGCAAGCCATGGTGTTTGGGTGATAATGATGTGTCTGTGGACATTCATCGGCTGTAACAAATATACCACTCTGGTGCAGGATGTTGATGGTGGGGGAGGCTGTGCATGTGAAAAGGGAACAGGTTGTATGGGAGCACTGCACTTCTGCTCAGTTTTTCTATGAACATAAATCTGCTCTAAAAACTAAGGTTTTTAAATAAATAATAAGGATAATGGGTACAGGTGAGAACACATAGAATGTCTTTAATAGACCATCCGCTTTCACATGTGTCTTTTTTCCCTAACACACAGTTATTGTTGAAATAAATAGTGTCTGATTTTGAGACCATAAGGCTCAAGCCAAAAAGTCTTCCTAACACCAAACACCAACTCCAGGCATCTTCATCCTATTTTGCTTTTGGGGCTTCATACATAATGCTCATCTCAGAAGTTAAAGGCACTTCCCGATCAATCCTAGCTTTTTTAAGGATGCTTTATAAGCCCAAATATTTTCCATTATGAGAATGCATAATAAATAAATTGTGGAAATTTATACCGCTTGATATATCCATACTATGTGATCATTAAAATAAATTATTTAAAAATATGTATTTAGACATGGTATTAAACAGATGTTTATGGGAAATGCTAGATCTTGAAGACACAGTGACAATACCAAGTTGCACAATATTATATATAGCATCTTATTTTCTGCATTTATTTATAATTTTAATGACATTATTTTTGCAAAGTAAAAACACAATAATAGTAACCAATGGGAAAGGAAGGAAGGTGGGCGGGTCAGGGGGAGAGGACACAAGGACTTCAACTTTATTTCTAAAGTTTTCAGAAGAATCTGTTATGAAACTTCTGGTTTTCTCCTGAAGGGCCCTGAAGGGCCATTTTGTAAGGTAATGCTTTCATTTGACCTTATGTTTCACTTTCAATTTTGAGAGGCATACCTAATTGTGGCATCCTGCAACTTGTGAACTTAATTTCGTTTGCACTATATTTACCACAGCAATTTTATAGGTGGTACCCATAAAGAGTATATTTAGAGGTAATTAGACCTAGGATTAAACCCCAGTTTTATCCCTTGTTAGTGGTTTGGTGTTACGTAAGTTATTTCATTCTATTTCCTTGTCTGTAAAATGGTGGGAACAAAGATATTCCTCTCTGGCTGTTATAAGGTAATATATTGTAATAGTGGCTGACATAAAGCTGGTACTCAATACATGCCAGCTTCTTTAAGACTTAGATCATATTCTTTTTTAGTCTTGAAATTATTTGTATATTGAATGAATGAATAAATGAATGAATGGCAGGAGAATTATATAGTCAACAATGAAGTAGTTAAATTGAAACAACAGGCTAGAGGTTTTACATGGAAATAATAGTAATAATGTACTACATCAATTATTGTTCGTAGATAAGTATGTTTGGGAGGTAAAGTAAGAATAAGTGAGTACTGTCAAGCACACCATTGAAGAGGAAGCGTATCCTTGTAAAATGTGTGATGCAAGAAATTAAATTGTCAACCTCAAAACTACCATCGACAGCACGAATGGGTCTAGTTATGTTATATGAATCATCACATAGATTCCCTGTATTAACCACAAGATAAAAGTCATGATCCAGAGTTACTAAGAATGAAATAAGGGGTGGAGGTAGGGAATTGTGAAGTTAAACATGGTATGTTCTGATTTTGAATGTAATAGCAGCTGTGGTTAATATGTGATCTAACGAAGCACATAGGCAATAAACAGATAAGACCCTTAACAAACGAACAATCAGAAAATTCAGAATAGTCAAAGTCTTGTTTCCTTTTTGACCACTTGAGGTTTTGAGGCCTTATGGAACATAAAATGCCTAGTCAAATTTTTTTTAAGTAGTGAAGTATTTTTCAAAGTGTAGTATATCTCACCAACAAGAAGCAAATCGATATTACATGTCTCCAGAGGGGATATTCTGAAAAGGACAATTTAATTATGTAGGATTCTAGCCAAAAATGTGTAACTTAAATCTAGTCCTAGAAAACATTCCCTAAACTTGCAATAAGGGACATTCTGTATAAAATAATTGATCTGTATACTTTAAAAAATGTCAGTGTCATAAAAAATCAAAAGTAGGCTGGAGCATGGCTCCAGATTAAAGCTGATGAAAGGAATGTCACGCTAGATGCAAAAGGTGGTCCCTGGCTTGGATTTTGTACGGGGAAAAAAGGTTGCTATAGAAGACATTAATGAGGCAATTGATAAAATTGAAATATGGATTATATATTAGAGAAAAGTATCTTATCAATGTTAAGTTTCCTGAGTTTGATAACTGAACAGTGGTTATGTGAAGGAAATATCCTTATTTTTAGGAAATACACACTGATATTTTAAGGAGTAAAGAGACATGATATGCAACTTATTCTCAAATAATTTAGAAAAAATTTTTAGAGATAGAGGCAAATAGTCATAAAGAGAGATTGAAAAAGAAAATATAGTGAACTATCAAAAACTGATGAATCTCGATAAAGCATACACAAGAGTTCTTTGTACTATTTTTGTGACTTTTCTGTAAATTGAAATTACATCTGAATAAAAGTTGATTTTAAGCCCCCGTGGATCACCTGAATACTGGAGTAGAATTCTTGCTCAAGATGTAGATTCGTGGCTTTGCCATTGAATCAGCAATTCTGAGGATGGAGCATTTAAAAAAATTATTCTTGATGATTATAATGCATACTAAAGTTTAAAAACCACAGAAGCAAACTTCAGATAAATTTTCTTAACTTAATCAACTAGATGCCTTGAAGAAGAAGAATACTACTACTGTACTACTTCTAGAAGCTAAAATGTATCATGTACTTATCACATGGTAAGAACTGTACATATTTTATTCAATTCTCACAATAGTTTCTATGAATTACTATATACTCTTTACAGATGAGGACTTGGCAGGGACACAGAGAAGCTACATAAATGGACAAGGTCACATGCTATTAAGAGATGGAGCCAGTTTGAATTCAAGGACAAACTGATTCTAGGGTTGCACTCTTGCCACCATGCTGCTGAACCCAGATGGGAAACCACGTTAGGATTATAAACTTTGGCTGTCATAAAACAGACAGGTTGTTTATCTCTTAAAAAGTCAGTCCTTAACTGTGTATTAAGGAAGGAAGCAGTGGTGCAGCTAAAGCAATGAGCTTTGTGATCATTATGATTAGGCTTGGAATTCCCCCTGCCAATTCTCCATCCTGGCAACAAAGCCTTGGTTCTGTGACTAAGATAAGGCCACAGCCTGTGTGTTCTTTCTGACTATTACTGTGATTTCCCCATCCATCTTGTAGAACCTCTTCAGCCTGCAGATACCAGGCTGGGTGAGGTCTGGATATACCTTCACCAAAGACAGATCCACCCTTAATTGGGAGAGTTTCCTCAGTGAGGTTGAATGTCATAATAGTTTTAAACTGGGAAAGGAATGATCCATGACAAAACCAAGGAAGTGACTTAATTTTAAAAAGGCAGGCATTTCCCAAGGGAACAGCTTCTGCTATTCAGCTGGTTCTGTCTCCTCTGGTTCAATGTTCTGCCACCCCTCTGAGGCTCAAACTTCTGCAGAGGAAACAGCCATCCCATGGAATAAAGCCCAAAGAAGTAGTTCATGGGACTCTCAACAATAACCTTGTGAAGTGTGGTAGGCTTGCATGAGTCTCATTGCTCATATGGACAAAGCTGGACTGGAAACCAGCCTTTTAATTCCAGAGGCTGAGGAGATCTTTCCTTTAAACCATACTGCCTTTTGAAAAAAGAGATCAATATTGGGAGTATCTTGGAATCATGATCTAATGTTTTTATGTAGAGCAATAAGTGCAACCCTTGAGGTAAAAATCAAAACTATGTTTTTCAGCCACATCTAGTTGAAATGTAATGTATAAATAATTAGTAATGAATTTTGTAATAGACTCATCTTTTCTAACTAGAAAAATGAAAAACTTTCAAGAAAAAATGTATCACTATTTTGAACACATTGAAGAACCACCCCCAGTTCATTTCTACCACTTCAGCTGTCATCCTTATGAATCTTCAGGTGCCAGGTAACATGATCTTATATATTAAAAATCCTAACGAATCCACTTAAACTATTACAACCAATATATGAGTTCAGCAAGGTCACAGGATATAAGATTAACATACAAAAATTATTTTCTATAGCAACAGAAAATCTGAAAGTGAACTTAGGAAATCAGTTCTATTTATAATAGCATGAAAAAGAATTAAATATTTAGGAATAAATTTAATAAAAGAATGTAAAATCCATACTCTGAAAACTATAAAATATTGTTGAAAGAAATTAGAGAAGACTTAAACAAATTAAAAGGCAATATTGTTAAGATAGCAATACTCTTCAGGACACCATTGGATGCAATTAAATCCTTATCAAAATCCCAGCTGACTTCTTTGCAGAATTCAACAAGCTTATTCTAAAATTCATATGGAACTTTAAGGGACCCAGAATAACCCAAACAATCTTGAAATAGAGGAGTAAAAATGAAGGATTTAGAGTTCCCAATTTCAAAACTTACTACAAAGCTACAGTGATCAAGACAGCATGAAATTAGCCTACGTAGAGACATACAGATCAATAGAGTCAAAAGTCTGGAAATACATCATCACATTTATGGTCAACTGATTCTGACAAGGATGCCAAGACCATCTAATGGAGAAAAAAATAGTCTGAGAAAACTGGATAGCAGTCTCTCTACTGCTATTTACCTCAAAGACTTGAAAACCCATACCTGAAAAGATATTTGCACACCAATGTTCGTAGCCGCATTATTCACAGTGGCCAGGACATGGAAGCATGATAGATGATTGGCTAAAGAAGCTGTGGTACATATATACAATGGAATATTATTCAGCCATAAGAAGAGATGAAATACTGTCATTTGTGACAACATGGATGGAACTCGGGATAATCATGCTAAGTGAAATAAGCCAGACAGGAAAAGTTGAAAATCAAATGATATCACATATATGTGGACTATAAACCTAAAAGCAACAAAGAAACAGGACAAACAAACAGAGACTCATGGGCATGGACTATAGACTAGTGGTTACCAGAGGGTAAGGGGTGGGGGGAAGAGGGAGGTAGATGGGGTAAAGGGGGTCAAATATGTGGTGACAGAAAGAAATCTAACTATGGGAGGTGAACACACAGTGTAAATATATATATACGCCTTACTGTTAAATTGTACAGCTGAAACTTTGGATTTCGTTAACCAATGTCACCATAAAAAATAATTAATTAATTAGTTGATTTTTAAAAAGAAAGAAAAAAGAATGGAAAACATATGTCCACACTAAAACTTGTACACGAATGTTCATAGCAGCATTATTAATAATAGCCCAAAGTGGAAATGACCCATACATCCATCAACTTATGAACCTATAAAATGTGGTGTGTCCAGATAATGGAATATTATTTGCCAATAAAAAGAGATGAACTTTTGTCTACGGCCATGCTACCCTGAACAAACCTGATCCCGCCTGATCTCAGAACCTAGCTGGGTCAGGTTTGGTTAGTATTTGGATGGGAGACCACCTAGGAAGACCAGGTGTTGTAGGCATTAAAAAAAATAATAAGGGATTGTAAGCTGACAAAGTGCTTGCAATCTGTGGGGTCAACCAAGGGTTGCCTTACTTAAAAAAAAAAAAAAGAAAAAGAAAAAAATGAAGTTTCAATCCATTCTGCAACATGAATGAACCTTAAAAACATTATACTAAGTGATAAAAGCCAAACACAAAAGGCAATCTATTATGTGATTCCGTTTATATGAAATGTCTAGAATAGGCATTTCATATAGAAGAGACAGAAGACAGAATACTAGTTTTCTAGGGCTGGGGAATTTGGGGGCAAATGGGAGTATGACATTGGAATGATGAAAATGTTCTAAAGTTAATTTTGGTGATAGCTACATAACTCTGAATATACTAAATACTGTTGAACTGTACACTTTAAGTGGATGAATTGTACAGTATGTGAATTACATCTCAATAAAGCTGTTTTACATACATATGACTGTATATGTATATATATATAAACATATATATATATCAATATCCTTCAAGTCTGTATCTTTTCCTCTTTTTCTCTTTTCCTCGGAAATAGTTGCTCAAGAGGTGCTCTTCATTACTTAGAAGTTTGATGGCTTTTAAATAACAATGCAAAATGTGGAAATTCCTAGTAACTCTTTTACTTAATGTGTCTAAGAAGCATTAATTAAAACTTCTCTAGATGATCAAAAACATGTAACTAGTGGCCGTAGATAGTTTCCAGTTGTGGGGCACGGAGACAAGGTGTTTTATTGAGGCTGAAGGGAGAGAATGTAGATCAGAAGTTTAAAGTAAAGAAGATAGTGTGTTTGAAATGAAACAAATGGGATGATGGAAAACCAATCAGGGGTCTATGATAAAGGGATTTTCAAGTGGCTCAGAGGGCCTGGTTGAGTCTGGAAGCCAGTTGTATTGTGTCATCTTTTTGCACAGAGCTGTGTAATGTTTTTCAACAGTTTAACAGTCCCAATATGGGTATGACAAAAATTTGATTCAAGGCCTATCTCTGGTTTTGTGGGGGCAGGTGTAATACAAAGACTGTGAAAAGGGCAAATTGAGGGGAATAATGAGAGCGATTAAAGTGAAGTAAGTAAGATAAGAGAGCCCAGTGGAGAGAGATGGAATGGGAGGAAAAGGAAGAGTAGGGAGTTTCAGGGTAACACGAGTGAGAGAGTGAGAACTGGAAGAATAGCAGGTTGTTTTCAGAAGTTGGAATGTGGAGTTTAAAGTTTCGTAACGGAGGCAGTTCTGGGTGGTGATAAGGTCCAAGGTGATACAGAGTGGGTTGCTGGCATGTAGAGATATCACCCAGCATAATGTTTTCAAGGTTCATCCAAGTTGGAGAATAGATTGGAATTTTTTTTTTTAAATGCTAAATGATATCCCAGTGTCTGGATATATCACATTTTATTTATCAATTAATTTATCATCAAATCTGCTTCCTTGGAGCTCCTAGTTTTAGTTTTTGTGACTAAATCAGTTATCTTCAGGAATGGAGGCAGTGTTTATTGCTACTTTTAAAAGGTAGAGAGAAACTTATCTGCCTCTGACATATACACATTTGACCCCCAGATCATCTAAACCCATCTTATGAAAATCATCATAAGATTTTCAGAATTATTTCATTAACATTATTTCTAATGTTTTTATAAGGAAATTAAGTTAAAATTGGTAAATATTGCAAAGTAAAATAATTGGGTTCCTATGGAGTGCATTGAATAATAGTAAGCTATGCTAATGATTAATTTGCAAAGAAAATAGTTATGTACTTTATGGATGTAAAAAATACTAAAGAAGTTCTCAGGCTTGTCAGAGATTTTACATTAAATATAAATGGAGGAAAAGAAAGCAGAACAGTGTTTAAGTGTAAGTTTTGATTCTATAACATCAAGCTTGTTTCATCATTGTTCGCTTGACTCACAATCCTAACCTCTTATTTCTAAAGCCACCAATTAGTTTTATGGTGCAAAAAAAGAGTGTGACAATTAAGAAGTTATATATACTATTTGCTCTTCCTACTAAAAAGGTGATTTCCTACTAAAAATCATCATAAATCTACAATGACATCTTAAGTAAATAATAAGTTTCTTAACTATCTTCAATTGAGATACACAAGTTAAGAAATAAGACAGAAGGAAATGATTATTTGGAAATACTATCAGAAGCACAGTTCTCATACCAGTAAAAAACCTAGATAATTAGCTCATGGTAACTATCGGAACATTTTCTAGTAGGAGAAAAAATACTTCAGAGCACATCCAGGTACAAGAGTTCCTGACTATTTACAAGTGTACTTCAGGTTAAGTGTGATTGTCGGTTTATAAAAAAGATTGTTTTCCTTGTGGAACACAAGGTGATTTAAGTAGCCCTTGCTATAATTTTTTTTGTTACAACTTTTGATTATTGAACTAAGGCCTAGACCAGATAGTGTATACTTTGGCCAAGACAATATCCTCTTGGTTCTACTGTAGTGTTTCAGTTAGAAGAATATAATTGGAATGGTTCTCTGTGGAATTTGAAGTCTAGATTTCACTTGTACACATGAATTAATCCATGTGGTCTTGGAACTAGCATTTCTAACCTCTCATCGTGTCCTGCCAATTTTACCTCCTAAATGTCTCCTAAACCCACCCTCTTCGCAGCTCCCCTGCCACCGCCCTATCCCCACGCTATCTCTTTTCCTGCCCGGACACGCCAATAACCAATCTGGTCTCAGTTCCATTCCTGTCGTCCTACACTTAGTTTTCCATACAGTAGCTGGGGTGTGATCTTTAAAAGAAATTAGATCATATAAAAGTACTAGGGTGACCAATCCCTCGATTTGCCCAGGACTGTTCCATTTTGTCACCGACAACCCCACATCCTTCAGTCTCAGGCCAACTGGGATGGTTGGTCACCCTAGAACTCTGCTCAGAAGCTGCCCTCATCAAAGCCAAGATGCGTGGGTCACTGTAAGACCACCCCAGCTCTATTTCTGATACGCTCCAATTATCCTTGGAATAAACCCTCGATAATGGTCTGTGAGGCCCTATAGGACCTCTCCCTGGCCTTCTTCTGCGCTCCTCCTTGGGGCTCCACTGCAGCCCACTGGCTTTATCTTAATCACAGGACTTCACTGTGCTCCTTTCCACCTCAGGGCATTGGTCTTCCATTTTATGGAAATGTACTTTCTGTCCCCTTTCCCTGAGTTAATTCAGGTTCATCCTTCAGCTTACTCCTTCCTCACTATGTTAGGGTCCTCTGACACCAGCTCTCAGAATGTTCTGTTCCTTCCTTCATAACGCTTACCGTTGTCATATAATTACTTATTAGTAGTTTAATACCTGATTCCCATACCAGGCTGTAAATTCCATGAGCATCACAAGCATGTGTGTTTTTGTTTATTATTGTGGCTTTAACTCCTAGAATGTACTTGGGACAAAGAGGGGCTCAACAAATATCCGCTTCAGTTCCACTGCTAATGCCATGGGCTGCATTTGAGATTCTTGAAGCATTTCCCTGCTTCTAATCTCTTCACCTTCCAAACCATCATGTGCCCTCCTGCCATGCTAATCTTCTAGATGCAGATACCCTCAGAAGTTCCACAGCCATCACTGTGTCCCACATTGCTCTGTTGACATGCCCCATGTAGAGAGTACATTTACTAATAGTGTACTGGGCACCAGCACCACGAGAAATACTTTGTATGTTTAATGTCCCCCTCACAACTACTCTTGAGTATGTTCTACCTATTTTCCACGTGAGAAGAGAAGGGCTTAGAGAGAGTAAGTAAATAATCTATTAGGGTCATCGGGTTTAGAAGAGATGGCACCAGGTTGGTGCCCGATATAAAAACCCTTGCATTTTTGACTTCCGATTACGTTTTATTAGTTAGAATTAGGTTTGGCTAAGAGAAAAGTCCAAAGTACAGTGATAGTGACTTAAGCAAGACTTAAAATGACATTTTCCCCATTTTAAACAGCCCAGAGGAAAGCAGTCCAGAGTTAGGCTGGTCTGATCAGGAACACAGACTCATCCTGTGTCACTGTTTGCTCGCCCAAGCTTATAACTTCCAACTTTTGCTCCAAAAAGGCTACTTGAGCTGCAGTTATCCTCATCCCTATTTAGTTAACAGGAAAGTAAAAGAGGTGCCCTGTTCTTTAAAGATACTTTAGAAAGAAAGGTTGCAGCTGACACTTTTTATTTATATCTCATTGGCCAAAATGTAGTCATAGAATCACACCTCCCTGCAAAGGAGGCTGGGAAATATAGACTATGTTTTGGTCAGCTATAAGCCAACATTTTTTAAAAAGCCCTCTTATAAGAAAGAATGTGTCAACAGCCATGCCACCCTGAACAAGCCCGATCCCGTCTGATCTTGGAAGCTAAGCAGGGTCGGCCCTGGTTAGTACTTGGATGAGAGACCACCTAGGAAGACCGGGTGTTAAAAAAAGAGAAAGAAAAAGAAAACAGAAAATGAATGAATGGATATTGGGGAAAATAATCAGCATCTTTCAAATACATGCTATACCAAGTTCCACTTCTGACTTTCTAATTACCTACAGTTTTGTTCCATCCTACATATCCTTGTTTTCCACCCTCACTCACCTTAAACTTTTGCCACAATGGGACCATTGAGCCATTCATTTCTGTCTCCCAGACAAATCAGTCATTTAAAGTTTGACTCTCCTTGCTCTCTCCTACTTGGGAAGGCGTCCTGTCAGCTCACATCATTAATGCCTTACCTACACTTTACCACCCAGCTCTCCTCCCTCATCCATGGAGGTTCCACTGACTCATTTAGTCGCTGTATTTCTCCCTTCTTTGAACTCCAGTCGCAAACATCAAATGCCCACATAACATAGAAGCATTTCATTATCTTCTAAAAGTCTCCTCTACATTAGCTTTCTTTCTCTGAAATAAAATGGGAGAAGTAAAACATAGCAAACACCTTATAAAAAAAATACTTGTTGATTAATATGTAAAACAGTCTTGTTTACATACTCTGACTCTCATCTAGACCTCTGGTTTATTCAGCATTTTGTCAATGCCAGATGGCACAGTGAGGCTCATTGTCTTTCTTCCGTGAAAATATATCCATCTAATGAATATTTGCTGAGTACACATTGAGAGCCCTCATGGAAGAAAGCTTAGGTTATCCATTTAAAGCTCTCTCCCTTGGTTTCAAGTTTTGAGTGGACATGATGTTGTTTGTTGTATCATTGTGCCCTGCTTATCAAACCTATGTGCACACAGATCACCTGGGGATCTTATTAAGATGCAGATACTGATTCAGGAGATCTGGGGTAGAGTCTGAGAATCTGCATTTCTAATCCATCCTAGGTGACACCGATGTTGGCAGATCACACATTAAATAGCAAGGCTGTCGAGAGCTTCAGAGTCTCTGCCTCAGATCACCTGAAGATACTTTTAATGTTAAAGATCCTTGGGCCCCACCTGAGACCCACTGAATCAGGATCTCTGGGGTGGGACCCAGGAATCTGCATTTTTAACAAGCGCTTCAGTAGATATTTATATACCCTAAAGTCTGAAATTGAGAAGAACCCAAGATGTTTAAGAAACATTGAATCAGAATAGGTGCCTTTTTGGAAGGATGTCATTCAAGTTAGCATAACATGGAATTACTGAAACTTTACCAAGAACTTAAACTATACAATTTGTATAACTTGAATGGCTCTAAACATTACAAATCTCATACTTTAAAAGATACCATTCTAGCATCACTCTTTTGCCCATAGCTTTGTTTGTTTCATAGTACTTAAAACAGAAGCTTGTGTCTAGAAGACTATACAGTAGGAAACCAACGGGTAAGGTGTTCTTTACTGACAGTTCCCAATTTACAATCAGGTTATATTTTAAGAGAATGTTTATAAGTTTGTGTTTCCTTATAGAAATACTATCCTGGGTGAGAGGGATTAGAGAGGAGGGCTTAACAGCCTTTGGGGTGACAGAGGGTGGGACCCTCATTCCAGGGCCTGCCTGTGGCTGTGTTGGGAGGGAGGAGCTGGTTCAGAATCCCCCTAGAGTATGGCTATATTCTGGGGTTTCTCAAGGCTGTGTGGTTGCCAGCATCTGACTCCAAATAAGTTAGATTTCTATTTCAGTTCATGCTTTGAAGCCAAAGTTTAAGAGAAACAAAGAATTTGAAGGTATATTTTATAAAATGTTTCAAGAGAAATATGCCTGGCTATTTCAAGAGAAAACCACTTTTAAAGAAATTCTTTCCTTATCTTTCTTATTTCTTTCAACCCATAAATACCTACCTCCCTCAGAGGGTTGCTGTTAGCATCTAACAAGGGGTGAGAGAGAGAGAAAGAGAGAGAGAGAGAGAGAGAGAGAGAGAGAGAGAGAGAGACTGTGTTGACTGTGTTGACTGCTAGGTGCTGGAGAAATGCAAGGTGGCATGGTTTTCATTACAAGTGTCTCAGCCACCAATCTCAACTCCCAAGATGACAAAATAACCTTAAACACAGTTGGAATAGGAGCAGAGTGAAACTTTATGTCCGAACCTCTTATGATTTAAGCTGATGAGAGCTATAGAAAGAGCCACACTGCACTGCTGAAGGCTTGGTAAAGAGGGGGAAATTCAACCCAGGTAAGGACAAGTAATATGCTTTACAGGAAACATTAAACACACTATCAGCCCTGAATGGCTTGTTAACCTCTGATGTATCAGATCATCAGCGGACAGGTGTAGTACAGAAAAAGTGGACAGAGAAGCCAGACCTCTGTAATCTGGCTAAGAGACTGCCTGGGGAGTCAGGAGACCACATAGAGTCACCAACGATTTGCCAGGACTGAGGAATTTCCTGGGATGTGGGACTTTGAGTGCTAAAACGATGGAAGTCTTGGGCAAATGAGAAGGAGGTGGTCGGTCAACTTAAGACCATACCAGCTCTATTTCTGATACAATCTATGATGAACAACCATGAAACTTCTCCACACCTTATTTCCTTTGTTCATAAATAGAATTGTCCTGTGTTCCTTTTCTACTGGGGAATTCTCCCTTATCAACTATCACTAAATTTCCTCTACTCCAACACCAAGACAAAGGAACGCCAGTGGTTTTTTGTTTTTTGTTTCCTGTTTTTTTTTTTTAATTTGTGGGAAAACCTAGAAATAGGATATTATGAGAAAAAAGGTTCCAGAATAAGTTAGGAGCTTCTGGCAGGACTTGGAAGTGTGAAAGAAAGCCTGAGATGTGAGATTCACGAGAGTCTCCTGACGATGGAGGTGAGGCCAGAGGAAAGGGAGGAGAAGCTTTTTCAAAGTGGCTCATTAGGGGACTGTTTTCCAAAAAGAAGTCAGTGCCGGGAAATTCTGTGGAGAGTCCAAAGAGATTGCCAAGCTTGAGTTCGTGTAACTGTGAGGAGAACAATTTTGTCCAGCGGTTAAGGGGAATCCAGGATTTAAGAGGGGCTGGAGAGGGTGAAAGAAGTGGATTTGGCTTTAAATCCGAGGATAAGCTTGGAAGAACAGGAAAATGGAAAGGAGCGAGCTACTGATGGACAAGCGGATAAAAATGAGGTGGAGGGACTGGAACTTGTTTGCATCTGAGTGGAGTACCATGAAACCGTGCACCCGCAACTTCTCAAATCTGTCCAGTTTAGATGCTGAGAACTCCTTGAACTGCGGGTTCATAGTTGGGCAGTTAACTGTGGCTATTTACTGCGACAAGCATGCAGAAGGAATCTTTGAAATCAAAGAATGAAGTCAAACCTTAATTTGAAATTGTTTGGTGCTCTCTATAAATGCAGTAATTATTCAGAGAAGGGACGCTGGAGGCCTGCATAAGCAGAAAGGCTGTCCCTGGCTGTTGGAAGAAAAAAAAAAAGATGGCATTCAAGATTAGAGAAACAGCCGAAATGAAGCTATGGAATGTGCTTAATTAAAAGTAGAGGAGGCTGGTTGGGAAGTCGGTGAGAATTAAAGTAGCATTTGACAATGTTTCCCTACCTTTAACTTCATGGCACTCATCAATAGTGTGGGCTAAATGGAGTCCACCATTCTGCTGCCATGTTAACTCAATTGAGACACAGCCGTGTGCGTGGCCCATTGGTTGATAAACTCTAGAATAATGAGTGAGAAATCAGGTATTGAAGGCCCTGAAGTAAACCAGACAGAGACATTCAGACTTGATTTGTTAGGACATGGAAAATCGATGTCAAAACTTGAAAAGGAAAATGAAATGTCAAAAATGGTACTTTAAGAAAAATACTGTGACCACATTATCTAGGATGGATTTGGAGTTAGGTGATAGCTCAAGAATAAAAGAAGGAAGATATTTTAGTAATAAAAGAGGTAATAATATTTTGTATAATTAGTGATTCCACTGAAGTATTTATAGCCATTGAACATTATTGAAATAATCATTTTTAAAAGATTGAAATACATTTTATAATGAAGTATTAGCAACATTATTTCTTCTAGGTATAGTTTGGATGTTGTTGTTGATGATGATGATGATATCACTATTCAAGGTATCCTATTGTCAACTTAAAAAAATAAAAAGAAATTATTTAGTGTGAATAAATGAAACAAATATTTGTTTCCTACCACATATAAAGAACTAAGCTACACACTGGGAAAACAAAATGAGGAAGACAGATAGTGTGGAACCCCTAATTTCAGTAGAGAACCTGAACTATAAAACATCCAGGCTTGTTGCAGTGTGGTAAGTATTGTGACAGAAGCCTACATTTGGAGGAAGACAGAGAATTCTGAAGTGGGGTGGGAGTGGGGATATCTTAGCTGGATCACAAAGGATGGGTATGATCGAATAGACACAGGGAAAGGAAAAGCTTGCACAAGAAAAGACATGAGCTTGTATGTGTCAAGTTGCACAGTGCATCCTTTCAAGATGTGCGTTCGTGTGGCTAGTACAGTAGTGGGGAGCGATAGGGCAGTGCATGGGGGCACGTGGGAGGGGTAAGGAGAGTGTGATAAGAGGTGAGATTGGAAAAGAATAGCATTCTCTGGTGGAGAATAGCTTTCTATCAGTCTCTCCAAGAGAGGCATTGTAGTTTGTGATGAGTAGTTTGGGCTTGGAGCCTGAGAACTGGGAACCAAGTCCTGGCCCTGCCACTTGCTATCTTAGTGACCTAAGGCAGATTGTTTAATCTCCCTATCTGTAAGATAATGGTAACACTATGGTCTTTGAAAGGTGTTTGTGAAGATGAATGAGTTAATGCATGTAAAGCACTGAGAACAGGGCCTAGAAGTTGAAAGCGATCAGTAAATGTCAGCTATTATTATTTCAGCATACTAGGCAATAATATGTCATTATTTCAATTCTTATATTAGAAAAATGCAATTCTAAATCTGAATTTGTCTTAATCATAGGGTAATATATGACTTCATAGGTTCTGTCGTTGGAGAAAGTTGCTGAAATAGGTTTCTCCAAAATATCTTGCCAGAATACTCACCCACCACAGTATCTGAGAATCTACCGCTAGAAATGCATTAAGGCTTTGAGGGTTTTAGGAGGTTCTTCACAAAATGTTCATACTTTAGGAAGAGAGAACACAATTTTTTGTCATAAGCAGCACCTCAGCATGGATTAGTTTATCCCGGGCAGGAAACACAGGACTGAGCCAAGGAAATGCAATGTTGGAGAGGTGAAAAAGGTTTTAGCCTTGAGTGTTATCTTTTGGAAGAGTGCAGGTCTTAAGTGGGGTCTTTAGTGCCCACTGGGAACTAGAGATCATTTTAGTATTAAGAAGGGAAAAGGGAAATGAATTGAAGAGGAGAGAGACACAGAGGAGAAGAGAGAATTGTTTACTCAATAGTGCTTAGAGACAACCTTGTTCATGAAAAGTTGCTGAAGTGGCTTAAATAAAGCTTCAGTCAATGATCTGACCCAACTTGTCTAAAAAATATTAAGTTTATAAGCCCTAATACATTTAATATAAAATGATTACTGGTACTAACATAGAAGAAAAAAAAATTATATATATTTCCCTTTTTCTTTGAATTTAAACCTGTTAACAGAATGCATGACTTTCTCGGGGTGCTAATTTCGAGGTTGCAAGTGTTCCTAGTGACGTGGGAGGCCTGTGCCAAGTCATCACACATTTACAAGGCTGCTGATGGGGTTGCCCCCTAGAGAGGAAATAGTTCATTGGAGCTTTAGTGCGGAAACGGGCATAGGTAGGTAAAATGTTTCTATAATTGCCAATAGGAAAAAGAGAAGGCCCAGGGGGGTTCTTCTGCCCAAGGGAGACCCTCCCTGGTTATAACCTAATTTGTTGTGTGTATGTGAACCAGATGGGTGGAATTAAACCTTCTAAAGCATCTGGTTAGATTGTTTTAAAATGTCTGGAGACTCCTAGAAATAAGAAGTCATATTTCTTTCAAAGAACCGTCCTCTTGTGGTTCAAATGTGAGCTTTTGAAACTGAAACTATAACCCCAGCAGCTATGAGGGGGTGGGGTGGGGTGGGGTGTGGTGGGGAGAATCTGTTTTCCTTTGTCCCCTATTGGGGCATATATGAAGGCTCTGAAATTCCTGACTTAATTAATGTTGGTATTTTGATAAGCATGGCTCTAAGGTAGCAGGATAGGGGACTAGCAGCTAATTAGGCATTGAAGAAGGTCCTTGCTTTCTACAGATCTGTCTTACCCTGAAGAATTGGCCTTCCCAACCTTCCTGTCACAGTCATTCAAAGCATTTATATACCTGTCTGCCTGTGGTGTTGTGGAAATAAAGTATAGAAAAATCTCAGGAGGCTGCCTAAGGGGGTTGAGGGTAAAAAAATATATAGGCTAGAAGAAGGTAGTATATATAAGGTGAAAGAGTACAAAATATTTATTTTTATATTTTATATACAAATATATATTTTACATATATATATATAAAATGAATTCTGAAATATAAGAAATATAAGCATTATGTAACAGTGTTCTCTAAAGAAGTCCGCCCAAATGCATTTTTTTTATCCATTGTAGGTACTGAATTATCTTGAAACTGAATGTGCTCCAAGTGGTCAAGAAAGTTAAAAAGATAAACCCCCTCATTCACCCTGGGATGGGGGTGGGGGAGGCATATCTACACTTGGAACACAATGTGTTGCTCTGTTTGCTTAGCTTCAAGAAAAGTCAATGAGTTTGGAGCCAGTCAAGAGTAGAAAAGCTAAAATAATAAAAATTATGGCTTCCACATCCCTTCCACAAAGAGTTACTTAAATGGCAGAATTCTGCAGTGTATATGGCAGAAGGATGATGTTATGTATTTATGTGTGTGTCCCCCTAACATTCATCTATTGAAGCCCTAACTCTCAGGAGCTCAAAATGTGATTGCCTTTAGAAATAGGGCCTTTAAAGAGGTAATTTAGTAATACAGGGTCATTAGGGTAGGCCCTAATCCAATGGGACTGGTGCCCTTATAAGAAGGGATTAGAACACAGAGGGACAGACACCATACACATGCGCACACAGAGATGACCATGTGAAGACAAAGGGAGAAGGTGGCCATATACAAGCCAAGGAAAAAGGCCTCAGAAGAAACCAACCTTGCCAACACCTTGATCTCAGACTTCTAGCCTCCAGAACTGTGAGAAAATAAATTTCTGTTGTTTAAGTCACCCAGTTCGTGGTATTTTGTTATGGCAGTCCCAGCAAATAAGTACAGGTGAGAATATGAACAAATGATTTAAAATTATAAAGGGTCTAGAAAAGGATGTGATTCTCAGTATACTTCTAGGTCAGGGTTTCTCAAAGCAGGGTCTGCATACTATCTGCATCAGAATCACCTATGATACTTTTTTAAAAGTAAGTTCCCAGGCCCTTCCTGGACCTAGAGTATTAAAATTCTCTGGTGTGATGCCCAAGAATCTATCTTTTCAGCAGACACCCAAATGATATTTTTGCACACTTAAGTTCGAGACCCACCGTGCAAGGTCCTACCCAATCTATGTCTCTTTTTTGGGCCGGGTTGGCTGCTACTAATTACATCTCAGCAAGTTACACTCAGAGCACTGGTGTACCCGGCGCTCTGGCAGATGCTCTTAATTCAGGAATCAGGTGTACATCACATCGTAGGTTCTCTCTCTCCAGGTGTCAGCCAGTGTTCACCAGCATGTGGGGAATACTGAATGGGATGGACCAAATGGAATTCTTAGGGGGTTATTCTTGATTCTCAGAAGTAACATGTGCCTCACCCATCTTACTCATTTAAAGTGACATATTTTGAACAATAGCAATAATCTACACAGCATGTATATTATTTCTCTCATGAGATTTGTTTAAAGATGCTATTACCTTGGCACCGAAATTCTCAGAGGGAATACAGAGAATAGGAAGGACATATCTAACTTTTCTATTGGTATACATCAGTTGGACTTATATGGAAAGTTCTGATAGGGCCTGTGCCTTTTTAAGCCCTATGCAGTTAAAATATAGTGTTAGTAAAATAGATAAATAACATATATAAGTAAAAACTAATTAATATTAAATGGAGAGGAATCTAATAAATTATTTCAGGCAGGCTCCGTGCTTTCATCTTCACCAAAGGGAATGGGAATAGGAAGTATTCTTTCATATGGCAGAAGGTGATTTTTCTTTCCTTCACTTCTGGCAGAGTTAAAGAGGGAAACAGTTTAGAGTCCAAAGCAAACACAGTGACAAACATTTTCAAAGTAGGCAGACTAAGTGGCATTTTGATTTTACTATGGCAGGTCACTAGGAACATGTAAAAACTATCTCCACCCCCATTTACAAATGTGATTAAGGGACATAACAAGCTATTACGAGTTTTTTAAAACTGAAATGTAGGCAGGCCATTTGAGACCGTTCAGGTGGGCAAGTCATTGGGCTGTTTCTCTATTTTCCTTCTGGTGGTCTGGCCTTGAAGTAGAATGCAGCTAATGTCCCAGGAGTGAACTAAGCCTGTCCAGGAGTAGCTGTGGCCACCCACCATTTTTGGATCACTTTCTCAGCGGCAGGTGCTACCTAAGTGCCTTTCCCTCCTTGACTAACTCAATTTCGGTGTCCCTGTGTAGACCACTCATTCTCATAGGATTTTTTTTATTTTGAGGGGGGTGAGGGTGGGAATGGATGGGGTATTGCAGCTGTCATTAATGTTTCGGTTGCTTTCCAGAAACTAGAATTCTGGCACTTAAAATGAATTGATTTTAAACTCTAGACCTTAATACTCTAGAGAGGTTCAGAAGACAAGAGTTGAGAGCCTTTGGGTTTGATTAGGAAAGAAAAGAGGACATTCAGCCTTCAAGGAGACAGCTTCCTAGTTTGGGTAGAGATCGGCTTGTCAGACGTGCGAGAGCCCTAACAATGAAAAACGGCTGTTTGGGCTGAAAGGGGGCTCGCTCTCAATTTGGACCGAAGCGCTCCTCGTGCGATGTAAGGACTGGTGCTCGCTCCTGGACCTTTCCGAGCGGCCCTTTCCCTCCGTCCTGTCCTCAGCGAGGTCCTGGCCTGGGGGCGAGGCAGCCGGAGGAGCCTCGGCCAGGGGATCCGGGGCGCGGGCGGCGGCGGCGGCTGCGCCTTCATTAGAGGGCGCTCTGGGGGCGGCTCCGCCGCAGTCCCGACTCCCGCCGCTTCCTCCTCGCCGCCCCTCCCCGCCAGCCCCGGCGAACGCGGCCGGGCCCTGGGGACCGAGTCTCCGCGCCGCCGGGGACGGGCGCGGGCCGCGCCGCAGCCGGAGCGGGCCCCGCCGCCGCCGCCGCCGCCTTCCGCCGGCCCCGCCGCCGGCCATGCATTCTTCCGCCGCCTCCGGCGCCCGTGGCGCGGGCCGGGGCCCGGCCCGCCCGAGGTAACCCCCGGCGCGGCGGGCGCAGGCCCCGCGGCTGCGCCCGCGGAGCCGGGCCGGGGAGGCGCTGGGGGGCGAGGAAGGGGAGTCGTCGCCGCGCAGCCGGGGGCGGCGGCGGCGGCACGAGGGACCAGGGCGCGGTAGGCCCCGAGGAGGAGGCGGGGGCGCGGGGCGTCCGCCCGCCTCCCCGGGACCCGCCCCGGTGACAGGTCCGGCCTCTGAGTCCCCGCCGTTCCTCTGTCCGCAGGCAGCCGCGAGGGGAGTAGGGCGCCCGCTCGCGCCGCGCCTCGGCCACCGCCGCCGCGTCCATGACCGCGACCCCTCGGCCGGGGACACCCGCCGCCGCGCAGCTCCGCGCCCCGGGCCGCCGGCCCCCGGCCCCGCTCGCCCCCGCGCTCCGCCGCCTGCCGTCCGCGCCCGCCGAGGTGAGCCCGGCGCGTGGGCCGAGACCGCCGTCCCGACCCGGCCCACACCCGCGGAAACCGCTGCGGGCTCCGCCCGCCCCCTGAGCGCTGTCGTCGCCTCTGCTTCCTCGCTTCTTTCATCGTGCCCCGCTCCCCCGGCCTCTGGTCGAAGATTTTATTCCCTCCATCCCCGGCCCCTCTGCCTTCACCTCCTTCTGGCTTTTGCTCCCCTCCCCCTCCTCCTGTTCTTCCTCCCTTTGCCCCCACTCTCTTCCTCTCACCTTCCTGCCCTTTTTCTAGGCCACTCTTTTTTTTTTTTTTCTTAAATAAGGGAAAACAAAAACCCCCTTTGCCTCCAATGAAAATTTTAAGTGTAACTACTCTTTTTGCTAATGCGAGAGACCTTTGGAAGGAATGAATCAAAGTGCGGGAATGGTGGTGGACAGGGTACCAGGTTCCCAATATCTGGGAAATCTGACCCAGAGGTCCATGTTTCAGTCTTCTCGTCCCTGGTGTCGTCAGTTTGGAGAAACTGAGGGTGTCTAAAACAAGTGGATCTGTTTTTCTCCCTTAAAGCCCAACAGAAGACTGCAGTGAGACGCGGTGCGGGGACGGCCACCGATTAGTTAGTGGGACTGGCATTATCATTTGCTAAATATATTATGACATACCCTGTGCCTCTGTGAACAGCTCCCTTGACCTTGTGCGGCTCCTCCTCCCTCGCTCTCTGTCCCCCTCTGGAATTTCCCGGCGAGATGACCGAGGTACTACACCGGGAAGGCTTAGACCCTCGATTTTCTTTTTATTTTTGTGAAGATGATTTCTATGTTGGTGATTTTTTTAGATGTGTTTAATCCATTTCCCTTTTTTAAATGAATTTTCCTTTCACCTTAGAAAGACCAGACGGACTCCAATGTGAGAATGGCTGTGACTTTGGAAGAAGCTCCGTGGCTGGGCTGGACCTTAGTGAAAGCCCTGATGAGATTTGCCTTTATGGTCGCCAACAACCTGGTTGCAATTCCATCCTACATCTGCTATGTAATTGTACTTCAGCCCCTTCGTTGGCTGGACAGTAAGAGCTTCTGGTATATTGAAGGAATCATGTATAAATGGCTTTTAGGAATGGTGGCTTCCTGGGGATGGTATGCTGGATACACAGGTAAGAGTGAGAACACTTCTGTTTAATGCATAGGAACACATTTGTACTGTTATGCTTAAATCCGGAGTCATGATTAATTATATATTTCACTTTGGGTTGATGATGCTTTTATGCCTTGACTAGAAAAAATAACTAGAAAACAGTTCCATTGAGTTTTTCTCTAGAATCCCATTTAAGAAGGATGATAATTTCATAAGTATAATTACATTTATTGATAAATTCCTTAAAAAATGTTTTTAATGTGATTGACATTTAATAGAACTGGTCTGCAAAAGCTCTCCTAGAAGCATAGGAGTGGGTTGTACAGGGTTTGAGGGCTTACATAAGTAAGATATTTGGTCCACAAACATTGGTAATTTAGAAAAAGGACTGAACCCTATTTGTGCTAAAATAAATATTGTAATATAATTAATATAATTTAATATAATACTTTTTTTCTTTTAATGTATTTTGCTGTTAACATTTTAAGCCAAGCAAAAAATGCTTTCTTTTCTAGTGTGTACATTTCTTTTGCTTACTAGAATCTATTTTATCTCATAAATCTGTATTAGAATATTAAATATGACAATTAAGTTTTGTCCATGTGAAACTAATTTATTTTCTGAGTTTAAGTACATTTTTATTTCTGAGTTTAAATTGCGTTTTGAGAAATAGGAGTAGTACTATTCCAAAGTGGACTTTTAGAGAACTAAATGGGTAGTGTTTATTTTGTTTTGAAGTCCGATGTGCTTTGAGAACTTGTGCCCCTACTATGAAAATTCTGTATTGTATATTTAGACTTTTTTTTCCCCTAAGAATTAAAATGATGAAAAAAACATTGAGGTTTCTGTCACTCCTCTTAGACATTGAGGCTTTTATCCTAGAATTTTGTAACTGATAGGCTCTTTAGAGATGACACTGTAGATGCAGCAGTCGGTGGAGTCTGTAGTTCATAGCTTGGAAGAGTGAGGGGAGCTCTCAGGGTCAAACAACAGGGTAATTCCCCCTTTTAAATTCTCTGTCTCCCTCTTTCTTAACCAGGCTATCTCTGCAGATTTTATCTGTACAGCCAGAGAAAAGGAGTGACAGCACCTAGTTTGTAAGGAGTCTGACAGACTTGCTAGGTCAGAGTGCTCTCAGATGAAGTCTTTTCCTTCTGGCAATGCCATTCATTTATTGTTTTGCAAGATCTGAAGGGTATTATACACCTTGCTTCATTGTCATATGTCTTGTTGATATCCCAGTGCTTTTTGAATATAGCGAATGAGCTTCTAGTCCTTTTTTTAGGACTTCGTGGTAGCAGTAGTGATGGTAGAGAAAAAAAAAAAGAAATTCTCGTCTATGGTACTGAGTTCTTACCTGAATTACACTGCTGTATTAGAATTGCTTTGCCTTGTACAGTTTGAGTTTCCCTAAATATCCTATGTGGTACTGGTAGCTTTGTTCTTTGTTCAGCATACTTCAGTTTGCTTGTTTTAAATGAGCGCATAGTATTTTTAGATACAAGTTCTAGACGTTCATTCTACTTAAACATGATGAAATTACTGAAATGTTTATACTTGTATGTGTGTGTGGTATACTTACATATAAGGTGAGAAGCTGAAAAAAAATTAATTTAGCATTGACCTTGAGATTGTAAGGAGAACAATTTAAGTGCTGCTTGAAGTTAGTTATCCTATGGCCACAGCAAGGCCACAGTGTGTTTTTCTTGGGACTTCTCTTCCTTGTTGACTATAAAACTGTACCATCTCTTTTGCCACCTGCTTGGAAAGTAGTCTTGGCGTGATCTGCATATTTTAGTCCCTCTGAAGCATCTGCTCTTTTTAGGCTACTGCATTTTCACCATATGATCAGTTCATCTCATTCAAGGATAGAATATTTTAGTGTGTTTATTTTTTATGGTTTTCCTTTGGCAGAATACTTTTAGAAGGTCGTCATGGTCTGATCATAACAACACAGTTAAGAGCTCAAACAAATGTAGGAATGACTTTTGTTAAAAGCCGGAACTGGGTCTAAAGAAAAACATAAGCTGGGCTTGATGAGCAGATGTACCCAGAAAAGCATCTAGGAAGTTATATTAACCTTGTACGGATTTATGTATTTCATTTCTTCCCTTTGTATCAAGAGGAGGATGGGCTCACATTTTTTCCCCCTTTCCCTATGCTTAAGTTTCACAGATGGAAAATTAAACATTGTCAAAGGGATTCTGCTCAGCAGATCAAGTCTGTTCATGTTTTAGAATAGAAATTGCCAATTGTTGAAAAACCATTTCTGGGGAAACCTTAAATGTTAATTAATTAAATATTAGGAAGCTGAAAGATGAATATTGGTAGAGAATATCATTTTTTCAAAATGCAGCATTCTGTCTAACACAAGTAAATTACACAGCTCTGCTGCTGAGGACTTTATGTTGATTTTCTATCCTTCACTGCCCCATATGGTAGTTTCTAGCCTATGTGGCTATTTAAATTTAAACTAATTAATATGAAAAATTAAAAATTCAGTTTCTCAGTCACGCCACCCAATTTCAAGTGTTCCATGTTAGGTGGATAGTGCAGATGGAGATAAAATACTTCCATCATCACAGAAAGTTCTATTGCACAGAGCTGAGAAATAGTAAGTATGGCTTTCTCCTTTTTCTTAGGAAAAACACATATTTATAAAAAGAATTTTTCTAAACACTGTTCTAAACAGATTTCTTTTAGGGAAGAAAGAAAGATTTATCCAAGTTTCATAGAATTGTCTTTTAATTTGAGGCATATTCCACAAAAATGAGTTCGTTAAACCCAGACATGCTTCCTGGATGGGGAACAGTGAGGCTAGTAAGCCCCAGAACTTGAATGAACATTCTTACACTTAATTTGTGTTCTCAGCTGGAGTACTGCCTGTGGACACAGAAAATGGAAAGGAGTTTTCTGGTCTTTCTGCTGGTTTCTGACTTTATGTCTTGTTGGGGACACATTTCTTGAAAAAACTCTTGTTCTTTGGGGTTTGTTCAGTTTCTAGCTTGCAACTAGCTCGTGATGATAGTTGGTACCACATTATCTTTAGTAGGAAGTGCTGTAGAAACATCTTACGCTGAGAAATCACACATTTCCTTTGCTCTAATATTTCAGGGGTGTACCAAAAGAGGTACTAGCTTAATTAATGATCCACTTCTGTATGCTTTTATTCAGATCTGGGATAAATCAGTATACTCCCTTCCCCCCAATTTAAGTAAAGATTGGCTAATTTCAGAGACAGATTTTAAAAAATAAAATGTATTTGTTTAAAATAGTTTATTTTTATTTTCATTCACTTATATGAATAAGTTCATTGTTCCCTATTCAAACACATTAAAGTCTTTTTTCACAAAATCATTTAAAAAATATTCATTATAAGTGGAAGTACAAAGTCTAGTCGAAAGAGAGCTGAGGTGCCGGGGAACTTGCCACCAAACTGTTTTTGTTTAGCAAATGCTGTTTCCCTTAGATTGGGTATTTATTTGGGTGGCTTTGGAGAGCTGATGGAGATTAGGTTTAGCTTCCCCCCACTCCCCAAATGACAGCTCTCATGGCTCTGTTGGTCTTTGGGTTTATTTGATTATTTGGTAGTTTATTATTTTTTTTTTTTTACTGGAGTACAAATTTATTGTGTGAGAAGAAAAATTAGGAATTATATCTGACCTTGAAATTAAAAAAAAATATTCTATAGCAGTATTTTTCTACCTTTGAGTCATAAACCAATTTATGTGTCAAGATGAACATTTTAAAATAGTAAAATAGAATGCAGTGAAATAGAAAGATCAGAAATGGGTGTATCCGTACTGGGTAGTGCTACAGAATATATTTTTTACTGTGAGCCCTGTCAACATTTGAAAGGCATTGCTTGTTCTAATGGAAAAAACACTGCAATTTACAAGTCTGGGAGTCAGATATCTTGGTTTAATTTTCACATATCTACTCACTGATGGGGGTGAGATTCTTATCTGCTTTGTGTCCACCAGGCTGTGAGCTCTTTACAGATAGAGATGTGGTCTCTACAACATTAGAGCCCAGTTCATTGCCTGATAATCACAGAGTACTCCGTAGCATCTAAGTATTTTTTGAATGATTTTCTTTCTTGGTCCCAGTTGAAGTGCCTTAGCTGCCTACCTCCCTGAGAAGTCTGATATCAAGGTCATTGCAGTCCACAAAATGTAAACCCTGAACTGGGTCATCTTCCTTCTCTCTCTCTCTCTCTCTCTCTCTCTCTCTCTCTCTGTCTCTCTCTCTCTCTCTCTCACACACACACACACACACACACACAAATCCTATAGTACCACATTTGTTAATTTAACACACCTTTATTGAGCTTCTGTTATGTGAGAACAGGTGCCTTAGATGTGCTGAGATGCACAGGACATAATCTCTGACTTTAAGGAGTTCCCAGCAGCCTTGGTGGGGAAGACAGTGCACCGACAACCAAAACATCCTAGTATAGAGCTCTCATGGAGATGTACTGTGGGAAAAAAGAGAAGGGGTTCCTGATCTCCTGTCAGTGGTAGGTGGTAGCAGAGAGGAAACAGGAAATATAAGGAAGAAGATACTTTAAATTTCTGTTTTTTTTCCATTAGAGAAATAGTTCTCTGTGGGGCTTCCTCTATCATCAGTAATTATAATAGATTTAAAAGATGCAAATAATGTATTAGTTTGAAATTTATGTTTTTGTGATGATGATATTAGCTAATATTTATTGAAATGTAAGCCAAGTAGTGTTCTAAGTATTTCAGTTATTTCATGCTCACAACAGTCTTCTCTGGCCGGTACTATTATTATCCCCTCTCTTTTCGATACTCACAGTGATGTTAAAACACAGAGGTTGCACAGTTGCTTCCCTTTAAGCATTAACTGGATTGACGTCATCCCAGGGTTATTTTGTATTTAAAGAGCTGTTATTGATCTTTATATAATATTCCTAGAGTTTTTTGTGATTTTTACAACCCACGTGTTCTTTTGCTTCCAAGGCATGAAATCTGTTTCCAAAACTACAGCCCTGACACCTGAAAGCAGTATCATAGTTATGGATCTGCAAGAAGCTAAAAAAAATGGTTGCTTCAATGGAAGTATTCTTAATGTACTGTAAATTTCATTTTAAAAATACTTCCTTACGTCTCTTCTCTTATAGAGAACAACAGTTCAACTGGAATTTTAGATTTTGAGTGCTTGACAGTAGACTGTTATGAGAGCGAGAAGTTATTGTGTGTTATTAGGCCAACTACTGATCTTGACATCTAGCTACGGAGTTTTCAGTATAGTGTTTTGATTTATATATGGAAAACATATCTTTAAAGGTAAATATCACTAAATGTTTTAAACTCAGCAGTCTGGTGACACTGCATATTTGATATCTGGTCTTATTTCAAAAATCATATATAATTCAGTAATTTATTTTAGATAGCTTTTCTTCTGGAAATATATAAAATATATTTATTCATGCACACATATCCATGTGCACTATTACAGAAGCACATGAAGCAGTATTTGTAGTGTTTATAGACCTTAAGACCTCAGATTCTAAAGTCAGAAAGCTGGGCAAAACATTTCCTTTCTTTTTATTTACATTTGCCCATATTTTTGTTTTTGAACTTTTTAAATGACTTTAGATGTTTCTAGTAATTGATTAGTTAGGAGTTAGGATTTGCTTTACAAGTCAATTTGAAAATCTTTCTTTTAATGTAAGTTAAATTTATTTATGTTTATTGATACGTCAGATATGTTTTATCTATGCTCCGACATATTTTATTTTTAGTTTTCTGTTCATATATATTATATAAATATATCAAATATGTATAAATAAATATATAAATATATATTACATATAAATATATATGAATTTTAAGTTTTTCACTGTGTAGTCTGCTTTACTTTTTTATTCTGATATTTAGCAAGGCTCACATTTTTGTCTTCTTAGTTACTTTATCTGATATTCTTAGATCTCTATTTGTAGAAACTATTAGTTGTCTTTCTGTGAACAAAGGTAATATTCTTTCAAAATCTTCTCTTTTCCCTTTTCTCTATCACCCAGTTTTAGTCAATAGTATTTATTCACAATAATGTTCGCATTTGTACTATTATGTATGCTTATACTTCTGCTACTTGCTTTGTAAGCTTTAAGGCTATTCATTTACACCCAGCTATTACATCAGGGTAATCAGAAAGCTTGTTTATACTTCCTGCTCACTTTCTCCCTTCTCCAGTTTTTATTATTTGCATTTATATTTTGTTACAGCCTATAATATTTATGTTCTGTTTTATCACCCTTCTCTCTTGCTTTAGTCTTAAGTCTTCAGTTAAATCTCTTTAGTGTGCATCCAAGCATTTTTGCTGAAGTTTTTCTCAGTCATCCTTTGGTTGACTCAAGGTCATCCTCTAGTAGCTTCTCAGTAAGGAATCATGGGAACAGTGTGAGAATATCATTCTTACAACATTTTCAGAACTTATTTTCACTGCTTTATGCTTGAAGAACAACTTAGAAGGTAACAAAATCCAGGGCTTACTCTTTCTTTCTTATAGATATTGTACAAATGTTTTCAGGCATTAAATGTTGCTGTGGAGATGTGTGAAGCCAGCTTGACTTTTTTTCCCCCAAATTTTTTATGATTTGATCTTTTTCCACTTGTCTTCCTAAAAGATTTTCTCTCTAATATTTAGTAAGTTTACTAAGATATGTTGGTGTAGGATATACTGGCATACTTGTGCCATCTGAATAATGTAGATTCAAATCTATTTTTATTTCAGGAAAATTTTCTTTAATTGTATCTATAAATATTTTTTTGATTGTTTTGGTTTTCTTTTTTGGTGACTCTAAATGTATATACATTGGATATCCCTTTGTATATCTTTTTTATTATTTTCTCTTTAATCTTTTTAAACATTGTTCATTTGTTTGTTTTTAATGTCTCTTACTATGTCTTCTGCAGTGTTTCTTCTGTTTGTTCTCCTTTCAGTTTCTTCATTTCTCTTATGGTTTTGTTTATTCTTCCATTTCTTCCTTGAATTCTACCAGTTCATGCTTTCCCTATGCCTGTTTTCTACATATTTCTCCCTCGAGTTCTTATATTCATGCTTTGTGATCTTCATGGTGGTGATGACTACACTGATTTTCTTAAATTCATGCAGGAATATTTAGTTAGAATTTTTATCTTTTTTGTTGTAATGTTTTTCTAATGAGCGTTCTTTTTCACTTGGTACTTTATGCTGTTCATTTCTACCATTTTTCTTATAGTATCCCTAAGTCAGTGCTGTAGCAGTTACTTTTTTATTTCCTATAATTGAACGAATGGATTTTCCTCTGTCAGTTATTTGTAGGAAGTGTGGGTGGGGCCTGGGTAGATTTCAGATTTCTGCCTCTGAGAGTCTTTTTCACATAGGGCCCCTGGGTGTGTTTCTCTGTTTTGCCGCAAGTCCTCTGCCTCTCCAAACCAGACCAAGTCTTGGAGACTATTTGTCACCGATTCTGGGCTTTCCACCCTTTTGAAGCTATGACTGGAGGGACACAGCGCCAGCCTGCCAACATAGGCCCCATTCTCTAAGGAAGTGCATTCTTGCCGTTGTTTTCTGAGATCTGGGCCCTCCTCATCACATACCTCATCTTACGTCTCTGTCTCTGCTCTCCACTCCCAACGTAGATTCTGTCTGATAGCAGCCTGGTTGGATCTCAGGCCTGATCTCATGTATTTTAGACTTTTATATTTTTGTTTTTCTCGTAAGTTTGCTGAAAAAAGAGTTTCGTGAGGTTTTTCTCTTTCTCCTTGTTGCTATATTTATTTTCCAGGAAGATTCGTGTCTATAACTCTACCATGTTCATACCAGAAAGTGCAACACAAGATTTTATTCAACTATGTAATTATAATTCAGACAGCTGTGTCGCCATTCTACTGTTCTAGTCGATTATTATAAAATGGAGACCAGTTTTACCTCTTAGTTAATTTTCTTTAAGATCTACCCAAAAGCAAGAAATAGCCTCTCTAATTTTTTTCCTCCCAGTG
Organism: Macroglossus sobrinus; assembly: GCA_004027375.1. Taxonomy (NCBI): domain Eukaryota; kingdom Metazoa; phylum Chordata; class Mammalia; order Chiroptera; family Pteropodidae; genus Macroglossus; species Macroglossus sobrinus. The sequence goes on from PVKZ01003493.1 coordinate 79,393, forward strand.
GTCTTCATACTGTTTTGATTCTTGGACTACTTATCAGTGGAGTATAGTTAAGATATCTACTCTATTTTCACTTAGTTTCACTAAGAAAATGTCACCAAAATCACTGGAAGAAGTGAATTATCTTTGATACTTCAGTAAGGAATGGGAATGAAATGTAACGTTACTACCCGCTTGGGCCTGGTCTGTGGACCACCTTGAAAACTTTAAGGATGGCTAGTGCCCCTCAAACTTCAATAAATACGTTTATTGTATATTATATGCATTTTAGAATGTATAGAATATATATGTTTGTTATATATAAAGTAATTATATATTAAATATGTGACGGTATATTTATAGTTTATTTGTTATAATTAGTTTGAGGAGTTTCAGGTTTTTAAACTAGTGGCCATATTCACCAGCTCATGTGCTTTATTTGGCTTTTGCACTATCCTAACCTTTTTTTTTAATTAGTTGCCAACATTTCAAAATTAAAGAGATTTCACAAAACTTAAAAAATAAAACCTAGATTTCCAGCTCGTAAGATATTAGAAATCTGGCCAGCTTGGGCCCTCATTTCTGTCTGCAGCAGTTTGCTGGGGGTAAGTGATGGCTGCCTCCATTATATGGGGCCTATGCTGTCCAGTTCACTCACAATCCCACTTCCTTTTGTTACTCTGGGTCTGCTTTGCTCGTTGACATTATCTGCCTGGACCCCAGAGGTTTTTAGGTGATGTTCATTTAAAAAACCTTCAAATAACAATTACTAGTCTGTTTCTGTTGGCATAGGATAGTTTTGCATTTACAAACCTTAATGCCTATACACTGATGAGTTCTACCATTAAAAATGGAAAGTTTGTAAGTGACCCCGATGCTGATTTTATGTAGCAGAGGGCATGTGATGGGAAGTGAAAAACGAAGTGCCATTAGTAAGAACTGTGGTCACAAGGCTTTCAAGTTTCACATACCTTTTACTAACGTAGTGAAATGTTTCCTGCTGTTTGTGCACTCATTAATTAGTAGAATGTCTCATTTCATCTTATGAACAAAATCATGTAAAATCTAGGTTATTGAAAATTAGTTATTTCTCTCTGCTTTTCATATTTTTAAATATGAAAACAGAGCAAGTTCAGTTGATTTCTGTTTTTTTAAATTATAGCACAGATAATTTAAAAATAATGTTGCAAAAAGCATGCCTAAGTTTTAATTATGAGGTTATGCTTTTTCTTAAGGTTGAGTATCTTTCAAGTTTTGCTAGCAAATCACCTTTTATAACATTTTTAACTTGTTAAACTTTAAGAAACATTATGAATCATATATGTAAGACATTTTAAATATGCTATTAATTAGAAATTTTAATTTTTTGAGACTTTGAGAGGAAGAAATCTGGAAATTTAAACACAAGAAGATTTTGAATCACCAAAAGGCTAAACTATGATCAGTATAGCTTTAGTATTAAGAATTTTTATTATTTAAATAGAAATATAATTCACATACCATAAAATTTACCATATTAAAATGTACAATTCAGTGGTTTTAGTATGAGTCACAAGATTATACAGACATCCCACTGACTAGTTTCAGAACATTTCAGCACTCCCTAAAGACACCTTAAACCGATAAGCAGTCACTCCCCATCTCTTCCTCCCTCAACCCCTGGCAATCTATGCTATGTCTGTATGGATTTGCCTATTCTGGACATTTTGTATAAATGGAATCGCATTATATATGGTCTTTTGGTTCGGACTTCTTTCACGTATGCATGTTGTCAAAGTTTGTCCATATTGTAACATGTGTCAGTAGTTCATTCCTTTGTATGGCTGCATAATATTCCAAAGTATGGATAGACCACACTTTGTTTATACATTCATCAGCTGATGAATATTTGGTCTGTGTCCACATTTTGGCTGTTGTGAATAGTGCTGCTATGAACATTCACGGTCAAGTTTCTGTATGAACATATGTTTTCAATAATCTTGGACCTGGGAGTAAAATTACTAGATCATATGAGAATTCTATGTTTAACTTTTTGAGAAACTGCCAAAGTGTTTTCCATAGCAACTGTCCCATTGGACATTCCCACCAGCAGTGTAGAAGAGTTCCAATTAGTAACATCCTTACTAATTTCTGTGATTTTCTGGGTGGTGGTGGTGGTGGTTTTTAATTTGACCATCCTAGTGCATATGAAGTGGTAGTTAATTGTGGTTTAGATTTACATTTTCCTAATGACTGATGATGTTAAGCATCTTTGTATGTGTTTATTAGCCATTTGTATATCTTTGGAGAAATGTCTATTAAAATCCTTTGCCCGTTTTTAAATTGGGTTATTTGTCTTTTTATTGTATGAGATTCTTTCTATATTCTGCATACCGTACCCTATTTTTTCATTGGTTGCTTATGCTTTTGATGTCACATCTGAGAAACCACTGCCTAATCCAAAGTCATGAAGATTTATACCTGTGTTTTCTTTTAAGAGTTTAGCTTTTACATTTAAGTCTTTGATCCATTTTAAGTTAATTTTTTTAATATGGTATAAGGTAGGGGTCCAAACTTCATTCTTTTGCATGCAGATATCCAGTTGTCCTAGTATCATTTAATGAAAAAAACCTTTCCACATTCAGTGATCTTGGCATTATTGTTGAAAATCAGATGTAAATTCTTTTCCATTGATGTGTATGTCTTTATGCTAGTACCACACTGTCTTTATTAATGTAGTTTTGTAATAAGTTTTAAGTGTTAAGTACATTTGTTATATTTTAATTATTTAAAAAGTTATGGTCCTTTCTGTGTATTATGACTTCTATAATAATAAGTCCACAAATCAGAAATCCTAATTTAATACTGTCTTGAATTTTAAAAAGTGTGAATGGTGTTTTTTTTTTCAATTACAGTTGATTTTCAATATTATTTTATATTAGTTTTAGGTGTACGGCATTGTGGTTAGATGCAAATAGTGTTTTTCAATAATTAATATTCATAATTGGGTTAAATGACCCCTTTCTATCTCTGTTGAGGAAATGCTTACTAGTTATCCGTTTCACTAATTGTCCTAGAAATATTGTTATTAAGAATAAAATACTTATTTACTGTTTGCTTTCTTAAAAAAATGGGACATTAGTTGTAGCAGTATCTTGTGTGATAGCTCAGTCAAATGTTTATTGACTGCCTGCTGCCAGTTGGCAAAGTTATTGATTTGTAGATACTGTGCTAGAGAGAATGATTTAGATTAATTCATACCAAAAGGATTTTTAGCATAGTTAGTTTTTATTTTGATGGATGGTTTAGGGAGTAGTCGAGTTTACTATGAACTGTGTGTCCAAAATGGATCTGCAGAAAGTTTTCTGAAAATCGAAATCAATATGCACATTTTCCCCTAATGTTACAGTTCCAGTTTTTAAAATTAATTGATGTCCTAGCAGAGAATAAAATTAACTGGAAGTTAAATTTATTTTGTAGAATGAAGTATAGATTACATTGATAAGGAACAAGGGTGTCATTTTGAATAAGAGTTGCAGGCTGATTTTTATGAGTGGAATAGAATTGGGTTTTGTGTATGAGAGACTGAATTGGGTAGTCATTTAAAACTGCAATAATTATTGAAAGTTATTTTAAGCCTCAGATACTTATATAAAGATGTTGTATTTTTAACAAAGAATAGATTTTAAAAAGTATGATATCAGAGATTGTATGATGTATTAAAAAATTTGACTTTTAAGTTAGTATGAGTATGGATCTGCCACCACCACTGGCAAATTGTATAAATTTGAGCTAATTACTTAACTTCTCTGAGCCTCAGTCTCATCATCTATAAAATGAAGGTTATGATACTTTTTTCTTTTGAAGTTTAAATGTAAAGTGAATAGCATGGTGTTTGGTACTCTGAGGATTCAAGCTTGGCTAATAGTATAGCTCCATACAGTTTTTGGTTTAATCAAATAATAATTTATGGTTATTTAAATTTTATGTCTGTAAATTATGAAATGCTTCAAAGCAGTTTATGTTTAATTGATTCAGCCACCTATTCTAATAATGAGTATTTGAGCGCCTGCTCTGTCAGGTACTGTGCCGCTGGTGGGAGAACAGGCACAGCTCCTGGGCTTCTGCAGGTGACTGTTTTGTGTGGGAGACAAGAGCACTCACGTGGTAACCATGTGATCACAGTTGTGAGAAGGGCTGCAAAGAACAAGTATTGGGGCTACAAGAGTAAGAAACAGAGGGCTTAATCTAGGGATGAGTGGCATCAGAGAAGAATGGGGTCCTTGAGAAGGTGGTGATGAGACTGACGGACACCTGAGGAATAAGCGGGAGTTGGCCAGGTGATGCCGGGGGAGGGGCAGCACATGCAGAGGATGAAAAGGCTCTGTCAGGTCTGAGGAATGAAGGGAAGGCCAGATTGGCCGCAGCACTGAGTGAATGAGGAGGAGAGGAGTAGGGGTGGTTGTGGCAGGGAGGTGATTAGGCAAATCCTTTGGGGCGTTGTAGTGCATATTAAGGATTTTGAAACTATTCAAGGATTTTAAGTAAGGGAATGGTGAAATCAGATTTATATTTGTAATTCTATATTCTGCCAGCTTTGTGGAAATGGAGCAGAGAAAAGTGCGAGTGTGCAAGGGATACGCTCTAGAAGATTCTCACCTCATCAAGGTGAGGTGATAGTTGCTTGGTCTAGGGGCGATGGCAGTGGAGATAGAAAGAAGTAAACTAACTGAAGAGTTTTACAGAAGGAAACTCGTCAGGACTTGCTGAGGGTTTGGACATAGAGGATGCAGTAGAAGGGCAGGTAACAGAGATGACCACGAGGTTTCCAATGTGAGCTGCTGGGTGGTTTAGGGAGGCTCAGAAAAGGAGCAATACTGAGAGGAACGAGGAAAATTTAGCATAGGATGGGTGAGAAATATCTAGGTGGAGCTCTGAAGTCAATATGTGGATATACAGTCTGGGACTCAGAAGAGAAGCCTGAGCTAGGAAGGTAAATTGAGAAATTACCAATGGTATTTAAAGCAATGGAGATGGATGAGATCAGCTAGAGATTGTTAGTACTGCGTGATTAGAGGCCCGGGATCAAATTCAGGGAGTGCCAACATTTGGAGGCTGGGAGGGGAGGATGGCTGAGTCCAAGAAGGAAGAGCTAGAAAAGCAGGAGGAATGCCTGCCCTAAGGGTACGGTGTCAGATATCAACAGTGCGTCATGGCAGGAGCCTTGTAAATGCGGCTGAGAGTTTATATTTTGTGAGTTGAGAGCTGATTCATTTTTTTATTGCCTTGGCAAGAACAGCTTCGTTGAGGTGATTGAAGTGGACGCTACATTGGAATAGGTTGGAGATGAATGAGAATGGCAGGAGATAAAATGCAAGCTCGAAACGTATGACTTTCCAGAAATTTGGCTCTGAAGGAGTGGAGGGTGATAGTTACAAGAAAGCAATTGGGTCAAGAGAAGGCTTTTTACATTTTTTTATTTTTAAGGTGGAAAAGTCAAGATTTTGACCCACTTTAAAGTTGTAATTGAAGAAACCAGTGTCACTTACTTGCGTGGCTGTGTATTTAGGAAACCATTCTTAGTGAAGATCGAATGAGAGAACGTTTGTCACGGCAGGAGACCTGGGAAGCATGTACATGTTGGCTCTGGTGGCAGATACAGACCGCGCCCCAGGTTTTGGTTCTGTACTAAACTCTTATTTAGTAAGGCTGCTCCCCCTCAGCCCCTCTGCATTTTCTCACTGATATTCTTCCTCTCCCTAAGATCTCGTATTCAGTTTCTTTGAAAATGTCTACCATCTTACCTAACCCTTGACATCCTTCCTCACTCCTTCAATTTCCACTCTTTCCTTCTCTCTGAACCTCTTTGCCATCTACTCTGTATCTGTGGTTCTTAACCTTTGGGCTGAGATTTTCTTTGGGCTTCAGAGTTCTCTCAGAGGGTCAAGAATCTATGCACATATTCAGTACCATCTATAGGTGAATAAATGATGCCTTGTAAATATGTGTTAATATTTTTCAAATGTATGTAGCTACTGTGTTGATTAATAAGAAATCCCTTAAAAGCATTATAGACTTTATAGTTGCTTTTCTGTTATGGCTATTTTCACTCAATGCTAAAAGAACCATTTCTATCATAGATACCTACCACATATTTGGACATTAAAAAGGCCGTTCGTACTGGAAGTGGTTAGGACTCACTGTTTTAAAACAGAAAATATTCAAAATTCCACTTCCTGTGTTTCACTGTTTTATCTTTGCTATTCCTGTCTTTAAAATCTTTTTCCCATTTAGAAAAAAAAGTAGAGCTCACTGCCATTGTTCATTTGACATCAGGCGTAGGAATGCTACGTTTTCTAGGATTTGACATTTTCAGTGATCGAGAATTACTATATTTTGTAAATGGAAATACTGCTACTCAAAACAGAATGCTATAAGTGAATGATGTAATTTATTTCCAAAGACCATCAAAATACTAGCGTGCTGCAAAAATAATAATAAAAACGAGATATTTCATGGCAAACTTTGGGGGTAAGGTTACAACTGTGATCTACAGGTTATGTCCTGGTAGACACTGCAGTGATGATTCTCCAGTTTGGGGCAGAAATACTTGGGGCAAAAATACTTGAAGCAAACGGGAAAGGGGTAACTAACTAACTTGTCAGTTGCTTAAGGGTGAGCCTTGCGGTTCTTTCTTTTTCCTTTGACACCTTTCTGCAGTGGTAGGCAAGCTGCTACCCTTGGGCCCAGCCCAGCCTGCTGCCGGTTTGTTTCGTAATTCGTCTCCAGCTCTGCAGGCTTTGCAGATAGTGTTTGCAATCAACGAGATAACAGGAATCACTAACTTAGAACCCTAAGAAAGTGAAATGTTGCTCCTCCCAAGGAAAAATTTTGTTTTTCTCACTGGTAGGCCTGTATTGCACACAGTGGTACAGTAGTTCCCTCTTCTCCAGGGGTTCACTTTCCACAGTTACGCTTTCTGCAGTTTCATACTGTCAACAGCAGTCTGAAGATATTAAGTGAAAAATTTCAGAAATAACCAGTTCATAAGTTTTAAATTGCATGCTGTTCTGATTAACGTGATGAAATCTTGCGCCTTCCTGCTCTGTCCCTGCTGGATGTGAATCATCCCTGTATCCAGGATATCCACACTGTATACACCACCTGCCAGCTGGTCACCTGGTAGCCATCTCAGTTACCAGACTGACTGCCGTCGTATCACAGTGCTTGTTTTCAAATCACCCTTATTTTACTTGCTAATGGCCCCAAAGTCATTCACATAACTTTTATAACAGTATGTTGTTATAATTGTTTTATTTTATTATTAGTTATTGTTGTTAATCTCTTATTGTGCCTAATTTATAAGTTAAGCTTTATCATAGCTAAGTAAGTATAGGAAAAAACAGTGAGCAGAGTGACTTACCTCGGTAGAGTCCTTGATGTGCCAGGCTTTGTTGCAAGTGCTTACCATGGCTTCTTACTAAATACTGAAAACAGTCCTCAGAGGGAGGGAATAGCGACCCTATTATTTCAGTGAGAAACTAAAGGCTAGTGGCAGTTAAGTAATTTGGGTGATAGAGCTTTGGTAGGTGATAGAGGCAGCAAGGGACAGAGCTGGCCTTTGAAGATGTCCTGCTCTGAAGCCCTTACTGTTTTAACCATGCCATGAAAACATAGCACAGTTTCCTCTTAGTTGAATGGTTAGTAATCTCATTAGACAGGGCCTGTCTATGTTTGGTTCAGGGGTCAACAGACCAGGATTTCAGTCAGATGTGTAGTGCTTACCTGTAGTATTACCTTGCACAGTATCTTCTCTGATCCTCAGCTTTAAATAAGACTGATACCTGGCTTGTGTGCCTTATAGTGCTGCTGTTGCAGTAGAGAGACTGTGAATCAAAACTCTTCAAAATAGGAAAATTTACTACTTGTAATACAGTTAATTAGTTTCTCATTTGATTACATTCTTAGTACTTTTTTTTTTTTTTTTTTTTTTTACTATCCTAGATTTGAAAGTTTACAAGTATGGTCAAACCTCAATCAGAGGCTGTATTAACTCCAACTATGAATTCCTTTGCTAAGGATCTCTTGGGCATTTGGCGGATGTGAACGCTTGTGTCTGCTTTCTGCTCTTTCATTTTAAGGGGTATCCCCAACTTTATCTAGCTCAGTTCCACTTAGGATATCTACCTTCATGATAACTTTCTGAGCAGTTCTCTGTCCTCAGTCAGTTTTTCACTCTTTTCATTGCTCACTTTGCCATGGGCTTGGTTGATGGCCTGAGATTGTGGTCTGGAGACTCTTCCTCTTTTCTCTATTCCCCTTCCCCAATTTTTTCACACTCTCATTCATCTATAACTATCCAAAGCTAATATCCTATCTCTCTTATTTCACCCCACTTATTATTATCACCTTCTATCTTTTCTCTAGACTTCTAGGATATAAAGATACTAAAGACTCTCTCATCTTAAGAAAAGTACCCCACATTTAACAAACAACTCCTCTCCCCCATCCCCACAGCCCAGTCCAGCCCTCCATCCCACATATTGACAGTTCCTTTCACCTGCTGGCTTTCTGTGGTTTATAAGATAATACGCAGAGTTCTGGTGCTCTAGTAGTTTGGCCCACACCTTCCTCTTCAGCCTTGTCCTTTGCTTCTCTTTTCTTTAACTCTTCCTGTGACTGTGCAGAATGTCCATTCTGTCAGGGGCCAGTCCCTTCATTTGGATTCCATTCCTTCCTGCTTGCTCAGGAACCGTCCTCCCTTGTCAATTCCTCTTTCTTTATCTTCCATAAAAATGCTCACATTGCCAATGACTCTTAAAAAATTGAAGGACATGGTTGCCTGGGTCCACATTCCCAGGTGTCAGCAAGAGAAGGGGCCGGGTAGTCGCTGCTCTGGGGGTGGGCCATGCGCTCTCTGTTTCAGCACAGCCCCACTGTGCCCCACTGCGCCCCACTGTGCCCCACTGTGCCCCAATGGCACATAGAAAACCCACTTCCCTCACTCTTGTCACCTGCCTAGTGACAAAAAAAAGGAATTTTGTATTTCTTAACCTAAATTCTAGTATCTGATTTTTAAAAGTACCTCTATAATCTGGTCTTGTATTCAGAGTTATAACCTTATTTCTCATTTTTCCCAGGACTGTATGTTCAGGAAGATCTCTACCAAGCCATATTCCCCCATGTCTTTGGTCCCTAGTTCACAATGAATTCTTCTGTCACTACCTCCTGTGATACATCTCTTTGTCTGTAATGAATTATTCCTCAGTTTGTCTTTCATCCTTCATAAGTGAGCAAACTTCTAGAGAGCAGGGGTCATATTACATCAATTGAAATGTTTGCTTAAGTTTTGCGTGGAAGAAAATGTACCTCTAAAAACACTGCAGTTGTCAGGCTCAGTGAGATGCTGGCATGGTGGTAAGCACGTGAGAGCTGAAATGACGAGGAATGACAGATTGACAATTCCAGCCTCAAGCTTACTCCAGGGCATACCTCTGTTGACTGAAAAGGCAGGCATAATTGCTTATACCATTAAAAATGTTCTCTGTTTCAGTCTTTTTCTTCTTGCTTTCCATGCCCTCTCTCCTCTCAGCTTTTACTTTTTCGCTTTTTTTCTTTTTGCTAAGCTCATATAGCTGCATTTCATGGGTTATGTCCCCCACAGTGGTGGAAACCTATTTTTCTATGAAGAGAATAACACTGGTTAACTGAATGAATGTATCAATAAGTGCTTTGGGGGATAGTGAGCAGGAGGTGATGCGAATTAATTATACTTAACCAGCTCTGTTTTTCTTTCCAACTAATTCGGTCAGGAAGCCTAAAAATTCCATTTTTTGTATTTGATTTAAAATATCTGTGAAGTGAGAGATTTGGATTCAGATACCTCTAAATTACTTTCTAGCTCTAAACTTCATTAAAATCAAAACCCCTATCATATATAATGGCCTGATTCTAAAACTATTTAGAGCACTAGTAGCAAAGCAAAGAAATCCCTACATTTCACACTTGTTTTCTAGCAATTTAGTGTAATATTTAGGAAAAGTTAGAATGTTCCTTCTTTCAATTATTCATTTTAGGAACCTCAGGCAGACACTACTTAATTTCATTGCTTGAATTTTTCCCAATGGAATCAAATTAAAGTACCTTTGATTTAAATTCTCATCTCTGAATTTAGTATCCCGTTCTGATGGTCAGCTTATGAACAAAGCTCATAAGCTTCATTTTTTTTTTACTTACCTCTTTATGAAATGACCTCTGATTCAACCCCAAAACCTGGTCAGTTTTAGATTTCTCAAGTCACAGAGCTGCTCTTCTATCAATTTCATCTTTTTGGAAAGTCTCTCTGGGAAACCTTAGCTTGCTCCAACTTGGACTGGTTGTCCACTAAGTCTAGTTCTCAGCTAACATCCTGGATCTCCCTTTCCTATCTTCCTGGGAATTCTTTTTGCCTCTCTCTAGATTTCATTCCCAATTTCTTATATTATAGTTTTTTTCCTTCTTGGTTTATTCTTTTATTGGGGCAAAGCACATTATCCAGCTTCCTGAGAATAAGGGATCTGTTTTTTAAGACATTGCACAACTGAAGATAGTTTTTCTGCTCCTTTGTCTTTTGAATGATTCCTTTTTCCTTTCTGAACGTCTGTAGATTGTCTCTTTGACATCATTAGAGTGAAGTTTTCTGTATGAATGCCTTGGGGTGGGTCATTTTAGTCCACATATTGGTTACTGGATGTTTCCTGTCGGTCTAGAAATTTATGTCCTCGACTGTTCTTTAATTATTCCTTTGATTTCTTTTCCTCTGTTTTTTGTTTGTTTGTTTGTTTGTTTCTAGAACTTATGTTATTTGAATGTTGGACTTTTTGGAATGGTCCTCTAATGTTCAAATCTTTTCTCTCCTGTTTTTCATCTTGTCTTTTTATCTTTATACTTGTCTTTATACTTCCTGAAGATTTTTACAACTTTATCTCCCTGTCTGTCTTTAAAGATTTTCATTTTTGCTATCATGTTAATTTCCAGCAAGTCTCTTTTCTCCCTGAATGTTCCTTTTTTTTTTTTTTTTGCATCTCGTTCTTATGGTTATCACATCATCATCTCTGACTTCAATATTGCTATTAATAGTCTCTTTTAAAGTTTTATTTTTCATGTGTTATCTCTGTTTCCTCAAGGTTCTTTATTTTTGTTTGCTTCCCCCCCCCATCTTTTCTGTCTTTCGCTTTAAGGGCTCTTTTTGCGGGGGCAGGTATCTGATAATATATGTTTCACTGTTCTTATTTAAAAGTAGGGGACCACGAAGGTGATTGGTAACCCTGCTAGTGACTGAGGCTTTTTGTGCACACTAGCCTCATTGGAGGGTAATCTGGTTGGAAGATTTCACTGGAGAGCCTCAGATGCCAGTGTTTTTAGATCTTTTCTCTAGAGCTGTCAGCTTTTTTACAGAGAGGACTCTTTCAGACTCCTGGCTGCCATATCCAGGGGCTGAGTGGATAAAGGGTGGGCATCAGAGGGATGGATCTGTTTCCGATAATCACACGTGTGCTTAGTCCTCATGTTGTCTGTAAAATTCTCACTTGTTATTTAAGTGCACCCTGATTCAACCACAGGCTTCAATCGACCTAACTTATTTTGAACTCCCTAATTTAGTGGTTCTTAAATGGGATGGAAGTGGGATGTTTGGAAATATGTAGGGTCTTCTGGGTTGTAACAGAGACTCTTGGCTAGAGTAATAATTTTTGTGGTGAGAATGGCTGCAGGAAGAATCGCTTCTCCCAAGATGCAATAGCTCCCCTTTTGAAAACAATCTGTGTTTAATTAACTAATCAGTTAATTGATTATATAAGTTTCAGATATACAATGTTATAATTTAATTTCTTTATACATTACAAAGTGCTCACCCCCAAAAGTCTAGTAACCATCCATTACCATACAGTTGACCCCTTCGCCCTTTCTGCCTACCTTCTAACTGCCTTCCCCTCAGTTCTCTGTATCTAGGAGTATGCTTTTATTTTGTTCGTGCAGTTTTTTTAAGTAGCAGTTAGTTAATTACCAGGTATTACCTCTGAGCTTCCTGCTGTTCCTTAGTTCGTGCTTTCCAGTTGGTGGTGGTTTTGATTTTATTGGTGTCTGGAATTGGAAACTCTATTCTGAAGCTTTCTTTTAGGCAGGTGGCTGGAGTGGGAGCAAGAATACCAGTTAGGAGGTCACAGCAGAAGTCCAAGAAAGAGTTGTTGGCCCCTTGGACCAGAGCGGTAGTCAAAAGGAGAGCGGTAGGAGATGCAGGATGTGTTTTGGGGGTAGAGTCCACAGGCGTCAGAGATGGACTGAATGTGGGGACCTAAGGGAAGGGAGCGATCATCAGAGGTGGTCTTGGGTTTTGTCTTGAGTCGACTGTGTGAGTGACAGTGTCTTTTGCTGAGATGGAGAAGACGAGGGTAAAGAGCTGCTTTTGTATTGAGCATATTAAGTTTAAGATGCCTGTACCCAGGGCCCAAAGATGGTATTGATTTGTTTCTTACTCATTGCTTCTTTAGACTTACCTCCCATGCAAAAAACACAGGATTCTTTGGCTGTGCACTTTTGTACCCCTCCTCATTGCTGCTGCCCACCAGCCTTTGTTGAGGACTTTGGGACTTGGCTCACCCTCCCCACTTCCTGGCGTGCTCATTCAGGGGTCGTGTGAGCGACTCGTCCAAGTTACTGCCTTCAGGGTTCTCTGACCTGCAGTGTGCCCACGGTGACAGCGTGATCCACTGGTTCTGAATCCCAGTTCCCCCACTTTCTAACTATACATGTCTCATTTTTATCAATTCTAAATTGGGGATAATGGTATCTGTACATTTGAGATTTTGTGGAAATTAAATAATAAAATAATGTAAATTATTGTCTGTTACTAATTACAAATGCCTGGCACATAGTAAAGCATTCTATAAATGTTATCTATTAAGATCATTAGTATTTAATTATATATCTATTTAATAATACATGCTATTATTCTTTCAGTTGAGCAATCCTTTCAAAAGCTACTCCTTGAGACTTGCCTTCTCAAGTTGAACCTCTTAAATTTTAAGTGCCAATGGAGCATTGACCACAATTTCCAGTGTGTTCAATATATGTGCTTCAAAAAATAAAACAAAACTCATCGATGCTTCAATTCCAGTGGTTCTTATTCATGAGTATACATCAGATTGACCCAGGGGGATTTTTCAGAATGTCTGGGCGCTACTTCTGGGAGTTTGACTAGAATGGGGAAAGATAGAGATGGGGGATAGCATCGGTGCCTCTATTAAAATAGTCCGCCCTTCATTTTCTTTTAGTTAATTACCGCCTTGCTTGGTCCTTTCCTTGCCAGTTTCCCCTCCATTAATTAGTACCTTAAGCTACTTTCTCATGGCCACCCTTAATTAATGTTCTTATTCTTTTTATCTCGCCCCATTTGCTCTACTCACCTCCAACTTTGATGAATTGAGTGCAGTCTTCCCCCAATATGGGCTGCTGAAAGCTGAGTTCTTAAACTACATGAGATTCTTTCATGTGTGTGTGGGGGGTTTTTTTTTTTTTTTTTTGCTCTTTAATCTTTGGACTTCTATTCATATTAGAATACCTGACCTTACACGACACACTAGGCGTGTTATGACTCTTTTAGTTAATAGTGATTTTAAAAGTGATTTTAACTCTCTTGCAGTCCAATTACCCAGAATCTCTGTGGTTCTATCAATTATATCTCATTCATTTTCACAATATGTTTGGAATAGCATTAATGGTATTATTAATGTTTCATAAATGAGAAAACCAAGGCACAGGATAGTAAAAGAGTTTGTGGCATCACTTGCAGGCATAATTTTTTTTTTTGAACTTTGAAAGGCAATTTATTATGATCATGTGTTAAGCAACCTTTTTTCTCCACATTAATTCTGTTTTCTGGGTTTACATATGGCTTTAGCAACACTGCTTTTAAGGAAGTTGTGATGAATTATTGTTTTTTTTTCTTTTTGAGATGTAAACTGTCCTGATCAATTCTAGTCTGTAACTTTTGGGGGACGTTTCTAACATGTTAAAGAGAGAGGGAGTAGGAAGAGAAGTAGGTATTAAGCTTTATCTTTGGTTTTTAACAAGAATTTTAAAAATTCAGTTATAACTACAGAACTTTTCCTGCAGTTTTATTAAATTGTCCTTTCTTCCCTTTGGAAAGAGTGGACCTTACTCAATTATTTTTTTGAGAATGCTTTTCACAGGACAGTTTAAAATATTTTCGTTCTCATCAAGTTCAGTGTAAGAACTGGCAGGCATCCATAGCTTCTGTTCTTTAACATGCAAATAATTCTATTCCTTGCTTAAGATATTGTCTCTATTATTATACTTGCTGGTTCTGGGATAGTTATGATCTGAGGAACATAGCTGCTTCATACATAAAATAAATGCTTTTTCCTTGCAAGCATTTTTTAATCTTGATTTTGTTAGTCATATAACTGTCTGACAGTGATATTTGAAGTATATAATAGTATGATAAAAGTATAATAAAAGAAGACCACAGATACTGAAAATTAAATTTATTGTTGAATAAATTGAGATGATTACAAAATTCAACATAACTTTATTGCTATATCAGGATAATTTTTTAATTAAAAACTTAATCCAGCCACCATTACTTGTTTGATTCAGTATGCCATGTGAGTCTTACTAAATTGACATTTAGTTTGAAAATAAATTTTTTGGCTAAGTTATAGCTGAGAGAGAAAATACATATTGGATTAACTCTTAACGATTATTCTCTGAAAGTATTATGGAAACGAACATTGAGAACCACTTATAATACATAATGTTAGAGGTCTATTAAAGTGTTCTAGATGTTTAAAGAACAGTACAGTTATTCTTTTCCTATATTTGATAAGAAAAACTGTAATTTGTGAGAGAATAGAATGGAAAAGAGAAAGAATAAGCAAAGTTGAGGGGGTGGGTGAGGCATATTAGTTTCAGAGAGCTGCCATAACACAGTACCACAAACTGGGTGGCTTAAAACAACAGAAATGTATTATCTTGTAGTTCTGGAGATGAGAAGTCTGAAATCGAGCTGTTGGCAGGGCTGTGCTTTCTCTGAAGGCTCTAGGGAAGGCTCGACCCTTCCCTGCCTCTTGCTCTCTTCTGGTGGTTGTCTGCACCCCTCAGCTTGTAGACACACCACCCCAGCCTCTGCCTCCATTGTCACATGGCATCATTCTCTGTCCAAATTTTCCTCTTCTTCTAAGGACACCAGTCATCTTGCATTTAGATTTAGGGCTCAGCCTCATTCAGTTTGACCTCACCTTAACCTGATTACATTTGCAAAGACATTTTCCAAATAAGGTCACATTCACAGATTTTTGAATGAATGTAAATTCCAGGGGGACACTATTCAATCTAGTACTGGGTGCTCTAAATGCAGTTTATATTTTGAGATTTAAACCAACATGCTTAATAAAACAAACAAGAAGATAGAGTCTGTTTTTTATCTTATTTTTATCTGCAGCTATATTCACATGTACGCTTCCCACTGCATAAGCCTAGGTATTTACTATTTCCCATTCATGTAGCAGAGATTGCATTAAAGGAATAGTTGATTACGAAACATCTATTTATATAGATGTAGAACCAGGAGACTTTCCACATGACCTCTTAATAGCTCAGTATTTATAGAACCGAGATAGGCTTTTCTTGGACATTTTAACTGCTATTAGAAGAACACTTTTGTTATTATGTATTTTATATCCACAACACCTAACAGAGCCTGAAGCTGGTTTATTTAGTGAAGAATGAATTAATGAAAGAATGAGTGTGTGTGTGTGTGTGTGTGTGTGTGTGTGTGTGTGTGTGTGTGTTGTCAATAGAAGCGTGATATAGGGAGTTTTAATTTAGTAAATATATTTTCCTCATCATTTTTTAAAATCAAACTGGTGGCATTCTTCACATACTGTTCCACACTTTATTATCTACAGTATATTATTCTATATTTGTATACACATACTGATTATATAACATTTCATTCATACATTTAATTTAACTAGTCTCTCTACTTTTAATTTTGATAAAATACACATTACATTACATGTAGCATCATACAGTTATACTCATTTTTATGTGTATAGGTCAGTACTGTTAAGTATATTCACAGTATTCACAATCTCCAGAACTTTTTCGTCTTGTAAAACCATGACTCTATAAAACTGAACATCTTCCATTTCTCCTCCTGGCAACCACCATTCTATTTCTATGAATTTGAGCTAGTCTCCCTTTTTTAGTTCGTTGTTTTTATCTTTGCTCTTATCAACAATGCTGCAATAAATAGCCTTGCATATGTGTCATTTTGCACATGAGTAAGTATATCTGTAAGTTGATTTCCTAGAAGTGGAATTGCTGGGTAAAAAGATTTTCACAGTTCTTAATTTTGATATATATTATTGCCAAATCGACTTCTAAAACTGTTATACCAATTTATACTCTTCTAGCAATGTATGATATAGCAGTAGTAAAGTTAATTTGTCAGCTGAACTAAGTGGGAACTTGGGAAGGGTGCTGTGACAGGAGTGTTGGTGCCACTGGTGGCTCTCCCAGTGTCTACCTCTATTCCTTAGGGATTCTCCACCATATAATGAGACACTCCAGTATATTGGGGTGACAGTGAAAGGTGATTGGGGAAGAAGGGAGGCTGGAGGAGGTAAAGCAGGTGGGCTCCAGGTCTCCCCATCTCTATTTCATCCAGAACCATGATATACAGGCAATTCGACTTCTTTCCTTCTGGCAGTGAGTGAGATGACTGAATATTAATGGCTAGTCGGCCCCTGGTGATTCATGTCAGACATTTGAAGAACCCTAGAAAATTCTTTGTAGAATTCTGATGTTTAAAACTGATGCTCAATTTTTTTTTTTCTGTGAGATAAATTTACTATGAGATGAAGCATAACCATATGAGTAACCACTATTTTCTATAGCGTATAGGGTTTTGGTGCGATGACTTTTCATCTGGAGATTTTAAATAAATGTAACATCTTTATTTTTCTTATTTTAAAATGAAAATACTTCATATATTTTTATAATATTCACATATTTTATTGTAAAATAGAATCTGAAGGGCTCTGTGAATCACTTCCCTAATGGTGAGCAGTATTAAAAGTTTGGAATTAATTTCCCCAGACTTTTTTTAACATGTTAAATAACATAAAGTTTGATCTCTTCTTTAAAAAGATACTATAAATTTGCTCTGTTTACTTGATAACAGTTCCTTTTGGGATTAGCATGTAGATATCTTCCATTCTTTGAAGGGTATCTCTTCCATTATATCATGATTTTCACATCCATTTCCCTGATGGTGAACACTTAGGTTGTATCAAACATCCTTCATGCATTTATCTTTGCCTATTTGGACAAATATTTCTGTAGCATAAATTTTAAGAAGTAAACTTCTAGATCAAAGGTATGACCGTTCTATATTTTAATAGATAATTTTGGGTTCTACCTAATGTTATATCAGTGTCCTGATTTTTATAGGAAATAGAGTTCTAAACTTTGAGAAGTTTTAGCTAGGTAATGTATCATTAATGTATACCAGTTTTTCTGTAAAAATCTTTAAAATGACAGCTTGTTTATTCCAACAGTGATGGAATGGGGAGACGATATTGAAGCAGTCTCAAAGGATGAAGCCGTGATGTTGGTGAATCATCAGGCAACAGGAGATGTGTGTACGCTGATGATGTGCCTCCAGAACAAAGGACTGGTAAGCCATCCTGAAGGCCGAAGTAGACAATAGAAAGGAAAGGTTAATAAACAGTCGATTCAAGTATCTTACTATAGTTTAGAACGTAGACTTTGATATGTATAATTTTCATGAAAATTTAGAAAATTTTTAAAAAGAAAAATGTACATAATTCTAAGTCACTCCAGGAGAGGAATTTAGAGACTTAAAAAAAAAAATAACTGTGATATTATGAATTGTATCTACATAAAGTTATTTTTTAAAAAGAAATAACAGATGAAAGCAAAATTAATGTGATTTAAATTGGGAGCTATCTTGAGGTAAAGTAGTGGATTGCCAGCCTGAGAAATACAGACACAAAAAGCAGTACTGTTTAAGATTGAAGAGTAACATTGGTCAGTGAATTCGAGGAGTTGGGGAATCTTTAGCCAAAGGAAAATAACGTAAGTATTATTTTGGATTTTATTACAAAGCATACTGAAAAGAAAGATATTAGGTTCAGTTTATTCAGTGTTCCAAAGATTGCATTTGAACTGTTAATTTACATTGCTTATATTGATAACTAAAATATATCTGTAAACTGGGTGGGTTTAAAATAAATTATCTTTAGCATTAAAGGAATTATTACCTTAGAGGTTCAATTCATAGAAAAATAAATAAAGTGTATAAAATTAATGGAGCTGATATTTGGCCTAATAGTAAAGAAACAAATCAATAGGTGTTTATTGCTTTGTGTCCATGGTCAGTGACTGTAAATATAGAGCACCACCATATAAGACACTTTGCTTTTGTATAATGGTTCCGGATGAAATAGAGATGGAGAGACCCGGAGCTAACAGTCCAGTGGTAGGTGTGGGAGGGTATAGCAAGCAGTACTTAATTGCAAAGTGAGAAGTATTCAGTGGTGGGTGAGTTCAGTATGTACTTGATGAATATAGAAAACTTTGTAGAGGGAAGAGGACATATACTTGGCCTTGAAGGAGAAGTGGTATTTAGTAAGGAATATTCAAGGAGTATTGAAACAAGGGACTTATTTCTCCTTGAAACAATCTTGACCAAAACAACAAGGTAAGAATAAGCCTGGTTGTGTTTAAGGCCCTAGAGATTTTAATTCAGTAGGTCGGGGGTTAGAAAATGAGGTGAGAGTCCAGGAAAATATGTTTGATTGTTTTGGAATTTGTTTTTCTTATTTATCTGAAAAGCAGAGGTATAATCTTGCTGGAATGTGGAATACATTTAGATATTTCTTATATTAAGAGAATCCCCAATTAACATTTTTATTCTCGCTGAAATGATAATTACATTTATAGTGATTATTCTGAGGGCCTAGTGTCTTTAATTGGTTTTTGAATCTCAAAGAATGATTTAAATGGTCAATATAAATATGCCTAACATTATTTCTGTAACTCTAGTTTGACATAGGTGATAACTGTATTGACCAGAATATTAGTTAATCTGAAATCCACCAATCATGTGGACGAAGAAAGTTTGGTTTGTTTGCTTTTGTAAATAGATTTCAGTTAGTGTGTCTTAGGTTCATTTTTCTGTAGAGTAAACCTAAACATTTTTTATGATCTGATATTGCCAAACAATTTGAAATCTTGAAGAATTTATCTTTTTTAAATAAATAATTGAGAAACATAAAGCTAGAATTTACCCCTTGCTTAATAAGTTAAGGCAATATTAATTTATATTTACAAGTAGGAATGTTTACTTGATTTATTGCATACTCCATGGTACGTTCAAATACTCTTAAAACTTAGTGGGTTGGTTGAGTATAGTTTCTTCTACTCAAATTTAATTATTCTTTTTAAATATTTTAGGTTGTTGCTCAAATGATGTGGTTGATGGATCACATTTTTAAGTACACAAACTTTGGAATTGTTTCTCTAATTCATGGAGACTTCTTTATAAGACAGGTAAGTAACGAGCATTTTTTTTTCCACAGCGATAGCCTGGTTAAACTGATTCTTTACTGTAAAATCCGGCATTACAGAGCCAGTTATAATAGGTAGAGCCAGCCCTGGTATCTCAGGGAGCTCTTCCTCTACTCTTTGTTCTCTAAGTCATTTATTTCAATCCAAACTTGAATATGCATAAGCATTAAACTGCTAGTAATGTTAATATTCTACTCCCTACCTTTTTCTTCCCATCTAAACTGTACAATGTTCTTAGCTATGTGCATTGAGCAAATTATTGAAACTCAAAGTTTCCTCATTTTTCAAATGAGAATAACAGGTGTTCCACTGTTAGGATTGTTATGGGGATTAAATTAAGTAATACATGTTAAGCACTCCGAACAGTGCCTGCTGCCCTCGTCATCATTTCTATCATGATTACCACTGTCATCTATATTATCACTATTATTTTTATTTACAAGTCACTGTTATATTACATAACTATATTAGCAGTAGAGAGATTATTAAATAAATAAGATTACCAGTCAGGAGATTATTAAATAAATAGATAAGAGGAAATATTTTGAGAATTTATAGTAGGAAAATTAGGACATCAGATTCCTGTGAATCCAGAAAAAACTTTAGAGAAGAAGACAATATTTGGCATAAATCTAAAGAATGAGTGTGGGTTTAATAGAAGGGGGATTGGGAATGGGTCCCAAGCATTAAGAATAGTTTGGTATAGGAAAAAGTCATACCCTCTTATTAAGTCAGCAGTGCATTATAGTTTTTCTCTGTTTTGCTATTATTATCACACACATTATTCCCTCAAAAACAAATAACTCAAATAACTGAATTTTGATAATGCAGGTGTTTTTATGTATGGCAATACCACACTTAGCTGGTATTTACATGTTTAGCAACTTCAACCTGGATTGTGTAGTACCTTGCACTAAATGAATAACTAGTGAATCTAATTAAGCTTTTTCTAAGAACCAGAAATTCAGAAATAAGCTGAAAGTTTGTACAAAAATTCTAAGCTCTATGAAAATAGGTGTCACAAAATATATACACTTGACTCCAGACAGTTTTATGTACAGAGCATATTTTTGTTTTTCACATGCTGTGCAATTATGTAATTTCTTCTGCAAAAACCCTTGGTTCTTCTGAGCAGAGAATTTGAATAGACACATTGAATAGGCACTGGAACCCCAGGAATAAATGGCAGTGGGGATTGGCCACAAGGCTGAGATAAAATAAAGTGATCATAACAACAAAGAGGCTAGCTTAAAAATCTCAGAATATCGCAGAAGGGGGAGACAGCAGAAGCTTAGCAGTTTAGGAAGAATTCAGGAGAAAAAGTAGCTGAGCCCTTTGCATCATGGGAGTCTAAGGAAATTACTGAATTTATACTGTAGTAGTGTTAACAGTTGACCCTAAATGATACTCAGTTATCAAGAATAGGCTAAATTACACTAAATTTTTGGTGTACTTTGAGGAGATAAAAGTAGAAAATAATGCCTTCTGAAACATTTTTCCTTTTTATTGCAATGTAAAGTTTTCTATATTTAGACTTTATTTCAGAATATTGAAGAGATTTGCAAATTTATTTCTAAAGAGCAACATTTTACTCCAATAGATAATAATAAAAATCTATAAAATGGAGGGAGGAAAGAGAAAAAAGTATGAATGGTAAAGAAAGTTTCTTGAGACTTTGCTACTAGACAATTTTAACAAAATATTTCCAAGAATATTAAAAATATTTTACATGTAGAACTTTAGAACTTAAATACATAAAGCTTAATTATAATTCAGTAAACTAGCTAAGAAAATGTGTTACTTGTTTTGCATTTGGTATAATTTAAAGTCTGAAAGCATATAACTTATTCTGGAGAGCTTCTATAATTGTGTTGGCTGGAAAATTATTGGCAAATTGATCATACTGGAAGAAACTTTGTAATATTTAGTTGTGGGTTTTGGGCTTTCATACAGATTCTTCTGGATTCCTCTTTTCAGTCTCCAGGTCATCTTCTTTCCTCTCTTTCCCTCACAACTAAGATCCTGTGCATCAGATCCTTGACTTTCGGATTTTTTCCTGAATATACTCACTTATCAGTAAACCATAGTTGAATCTCATCAAACTCCTTTGTCTGGAAACTACAATATTCTTCTAATTTGTCTCCTGTAGCCTTTTTGTTAGGAGCTTTTTTTAAACGTAAACAAGATTATGACACTCCTTATTTAAAACTATCCGATGACTTTCTACCCCAAACCACGTACCACGCACAAGGCCCTTCTTACTCATTCTCCACCTCCCCTGCAGTTCCCTCTCCTGTGTTGTTATCCTCATTCATCGTACTTCAGCCATGGCCTTGGTACCGTTCTTTGAACATGCCGGGCTTGTTCCCAGCTCAGGGCCTTTGTCCTTTTTGCTCTTTTCAACCTGGAGTACTTTGTCTCCCATCTTCACATGGCTTGTTCCCTCACATTATCAGCTCTTTGCTCACATTTCATCTCCTTGGAGCTGCTTTCCCGACACTTGACCCTCTCTATCCTCTTACACGTTTTTCCCGAACACTCATCACCAGTTGAATTTATACTCCTTATTTACTATTTTCCCCATTCCAGTAAGCTCCATGAGGGTCTCTTCTGTCTCCAGTGTGTAGGGCAGTGCTTGGCAAGTAGTAGGCACTCAGCATAGAGTCACTGAATTGATGAATGAATGAACTTTCAGGGGCAATTGGAGCAATTTTTTTTTTCTTTAGGAAGAAGGGTTTCTTTATATAAGTGCTAATGACTTTTTACCACTCTGTTCAAGATGGGCAGTAAGTGGGGGAAATCATTATTCCAGTCTGTGATTGAGTTTTACTTTAGAAGTTGTTGTTTCTATTTAATTTTATGACATTTTAATTTTAAATGAACCTATACATATTATATGTGTGTCTGCCTTCTAGGGAAAATCCCATCGTGACCGACAGCTTCTTCTTCTCAAGAAGCACCTAGAAAATAATTACAGGAGCAGAGATCGGAAGTGGATCGTTCTGTTCCCAGAAGGGGGCTTCCTCAGGAAGAGGCGAGAAACAAGTCAGGCATTTGCCGAGAAAAATAACTTGCCATTTCTCAAGCATGTCACTCTGCCAAGGATTGGGGCAACCAAAATTATTTTGAGTGCACTTGTAGCACGTCAGGAAAATGGAAGTCCAGCGGGAGGAGATGCTAAAGAATTAGGTATGGTGGTGTTTTAGCATTTTTCTCCTTTGTAAGAATTAAAGGATTTTCTGGAGTTCAGAAGATGATGTTGTTCTTTTATATCTTTATAATAGAAATAATACTCAGGGAGAAGATGAAAATATAATTTTTCAATGTTTCCACTTATAAAAGTAATCCATACTTACAATAATTTATTCCAATTATACAGAAATGCATAATGTAAAAGATGTCTCTCCCTTGCTTTGCCTATCCTTATTCTTGGCCATTCCCAACTATAAATATCTTTACATAGAGTAGAAATATTTCTGTGGTATAGATTCTTAGAAGTAGAATAACTAGATTAAAAGATATAGGGAGAGAAGTGATCAATTTGTAAATCTAGTCATAGACATGCAAATGAAATAATAATATATATTTTGTCATTTATCAAATTTACTAATTTTTTTGTAATACACAGAATGAATTTAATGCAGCTTGGCAATATTTATTAAGAGCCTTAAAATATTGATAAATAACACAGTTATTCAACTGAGAATAATACTATCAAAAGGAAATAATCTGAAATACTGGCAAAGAAGTTTATCACAACATTATTTATAAAAGCAAAAAATTGGAAATAGCCGGAAGGGAGAACGGATAAGTAATCATCAATTATCAAATATCCATCCAACAGAATACAATGCAGCCATTATAAATTATGTTTATGTAGAGTTTCTGTTGTCTCGGAAAAATGCATATGCTCTGTAATGTTAATAGAGCGAGAGGAACATATATATGCCTCTGATGAAAACAATCTGAGCTCAAATATATAAACAAGAAAGCAATAGAAAGGAAAGATACCAGAATATTAGTAATGATTGCTTCTCTGAGTTGTAACATCATGGATGATTTTTTTTCTCATTTCTTAATACTTTTCTGAATTTTTTAAAATAATGAGTATGTATTACTTTTATGGCCAGGAAAAAGTAAAACACACTCAGAGATGCAACTACATATTTTGAGATAGCCTGGTGAATTATGAAGAGCTATAGATGACATTTGGTCCAACAGCGAAAAGACTGTTATGAACAAGTTTATCTAAGACAGAATGAAAGCTTGGTGAGAGAAGCTGAAAGAAACTCACTAATGGAAAAAAGAAGAATAGCTCACTAGGCCCATTTCCTTAGTGGCAGTTTGCTATTTTTTAAATATTCTTTAGATAAAATAAAAATAGAAATGATAAGCTCTCAAGAATATGTATTTTTAAACAGCAATAAGGACCAGACATAGAAATAATGCCTGTGTATTACACTGAGTTTTCCTTTCATTTGTGTTTTTAAGCAGCTGGTTGGCAGTCAGCTCTCTTAATCTTTCATCATCTATTAAAAAGACAAATTGAAAGAGTCTTTTAATAGAAAAGGAAAGTTCAGAATAGCTTCACTGCAAGAGAGACACTGTGGCAATGTCAGCCAAGCCAAGGCTTGAAGGGAAAGGCCTTCCAAAAGGATTTGTTGCACTAATTAAGACTGCTGTTTTTAAGTGGTTTACCCAGTCATTCCCCCGTGAGGTCATAGATCTCTCAAAGGTAGGGGCAATTGTCGTACTGATTACACAATGGTGAAGAAAATGGTTTTTTCCTTGGAAACGAGACAATTTCTATTTATAACCAAAGCAAAGTAGTTTATGATTTATCTTACGGTAGTTAAAATTTTTATTCTAGCTGTTAGGGGAAATCATAAGATACTCCAGAAAGTGTATACCTGAAAACTAGTTTTACTTGCATTTTACCTTTTTTTTCTCTATGTTTGGGTATTTTATATTTTATTTTCTTTACTGTTCAAATTCATTATTTAGTGTTTTATTCCATATAAACTCAAAGCATGCCTTTGCATCTGTTTCACTATGTAGATCCATACACATCAAAATTAAGTTGTATCTGATTAACTTTAAAAAGATTAATTTTTTCTTTGTTTATTAAATGATGCAATAGATATTAAACTGAACTCTGGTGATTTTTTTCTCATGATTTTATTATAAAATTTTTCAACATACATAAAAGTTGAAAGAATTTTACAGTTAATATCTATGAACAAACCAACTAGATTCTATAATTAACATTTTACTGTATTGGATTTATCATATCTCTCTCCATCCTTCTGTCTGCCCATTAGTCCATCATGGTTTGTTTTTTTAATGCATCTTAATGCAAGTTGCATACATTGGTATACATTTCAGCATGTACATCACTGTTATCTTGTCAAACTGTGTTTTATTTTATAAACTCTGTTACTTTGGCAGCACAATATTTAAAAAAAATTTTTTTTTTACCTATTTCTTTTATGGGTATTTTTTTCCTTTCAAGATGTTCTCTAAAATTTCTAAAGAATAGGAGGCCAGTTTTTAATTATTTGACAAAAGTTAAATATTATAGATTCTTAATGCATATTTATTTTGGAATTATGTTTGAAAAATGTTTTATTTTTTAGGAATCTCTTAAATACATCAGACAAAGGATAGACCATTACACATTAGTCTAGTGATCACCATTCCCTGTGAGGATTCCCCTCTCAATTCTTGCTCAACTCTATACTCCATGCTGGCAATACAGTGTGCAAAGTACCAAAGTTGACAGCAGTCCCCATTCCCTCTCACAACAATGGTACCTGTGGTACCTACCGAGGACAGACAAGTTTATAGCTTTGTTTGTATGTAACTCTTTCTAAAATAGGAGGACTTTTTCTGGTTTGTTTTAAATGAGCAGCAAGTGGTGATCACATGCCTCAGTATAATGCTCAATTTTATTGCTTTATTTCAGTATTTATTAGTGCCTCCCAGGTATCACAAACCTTGGTGTTCATATTTTATTGTGTTATATTTAGTGAATGTTTTTGTTGGTTTTGAGGTCTCTTTTTTCACTTTTGTGATGTGATGTGACTTTAGCTTCTGACCTTTTCATAGGGCAGTTTTTATAAGTGATAAAATATAAATTAGATCTTGATGCTGCATAATTGTATTCAATACGTGAATGATGCATGTCCAATAAATAATAGTGCTGTTATTTGTTAATTTGTTTAAGACTTATCTGTTTTATAATATAATAGGAAATGCTTAATTTCATCCTGAGTGCATCATGTAGAACAGTAACACCAAAGTTCATCCTGTTTTCTTAAAGCAGAAGGAATATCAGTATGCTTTATACTCCTGAAGTAATCTGTATTATGTTATTTGCTGTAAATAATATAAAAATTGATCCAATTTTAAGTCATTTTTTTGTTGTTGTTCTCAGACAGCAAATCAAAAGGCCTCCAGTGGATAATAGATACAACCATCGCATATCCCAGAGCTGAACCCATAGATATTCAGACCTGGATCCTTGCATACAGGAAACCAACAGTCACACATGTACATTACAGGTGAGATCTGTTAGTCCTAAGCATATCGCCAACATGAAGTACTATCTCTGGACAGTGTGAATGTTTCCTTCTAAATTTTAATCGATATAATTGACTAAAAATCATTCATATGCTGAATTTTTAACATGAAAATGTTATTTGAGCTAATATTTTGAGTGACATTCTAGGAACACTATGGTTACTTGATTGCCTGAAATTCTTGAGTAGAAGTAATTCTACTCAAGTAATTAACTTAAAGGACAGACATCAAGGATAAATATATATTCATTTGGATTAAATACATTTGTATTAATAGAAACAGAATTCGTTTTTAAAGTATGAAGTCATGTAAGATTTTCTAATTGATTAAACGGATAAATTAGGGGTCCTTACACTTTTAAATTTCTAATATTTTAAATAGCTTGTCATTTTCATAAACAACAACAAAAACATTGAGTATTCTGTACTCGAATTTTGAGATTTTTAATGTAGATTTTTTAAAAAAGAGTTTTATGTAAATATGTATAGATATTATATTGCAAGCATGGTGCTAATAAGGCATGGATAGATTTGATCACTTTTTAAACCATTTATATTTATTTCCTGGTCAGAGATCTCAACCCATGGCAACTGAATTATAAAGTGAGCAATTAGTCCCAAAGAAGATCACAAGTGCCTCAAAACCCTCAATTCAAGAGGGAAACTACTAAAATTACATACTCTTTAATAGTAAACAGACAGCGTGTTTCATACAAGTAAATCATCAGAGTTTTAAGAATATAACTACAGAGTTGGAATAATTTGAAACTTAAATTTAAAATTTTTAAATTAGATATTAGTGTGGGTTTTTGATGTTTGAGGGATGACTGTAAAATTACAGTTGATTCTGCTGCGTGACTTATATTGCTAAATTATGAAGTTCATATAGAAGGTAAGAATGTAATTCTCAATGACTACTCTGATTTTGTTCCATATATGTTGTCCATTTTACTTAAATTAGTAAGCACTTAATATGTACAAAGAAGTGTGCTAGGCCCTGGAAGGATTGCTCCAGGAACAGTTTTGTTTTCAGATGTATTAAACATGTAGGTTTCATTAAGTTTCTAAATTTTATCTACAGACGAAGCTGAATTCTAATACCCAAGCCAGGAATATGTGGCTGTTGGATATATGTTTTGGACACATTTGATTGTGCCTGAGTTGGATATATGTAGATCATCCTAGCATAGCATACCCAAAAACAAATGAGACAAGGAAGACAACATTACATTATATAGGTGGTTTGTTATACTTGACCTTGTTTTTCTTTTTTAACCAATAAATAGAAGAATTTTTAGTTTCTAGATACTCAAAAAATGAATGGAATAATAAGGGATCTTAGAAAATGAAGAAATGGTCATTTTTAGCAAAATTATTTTAACAAGAGCAAATGCAAGGCTCTTAAATTCACTTGAAACATAGATTCTTAACCCTGGGTCTCATAGATGGAAATGAGAAAAAAAATTAACTCAATTACTGTACAAAAATTTGTGTATGCTTGCAGTTTTCTGTAGAGAAGATTCATAGCTTTCACTCTAGTCTCAAAATAGATTAAGTATTTAAAAAACAGATTAAGGACCCCCCGATTTAGAGATCAAAACTAAATAGTAGATAGATGAGAAATGGTTAGTTTGATGCCAAAAAATACTTCCATTATGAAATAGAGGCTTCTCAGAAATATATTTCTTCAGAGAAACTTTATTACCAGACATAGAAATACTAAAGAAAATTTTAATGTGTTAGATTAGCAGAGATTAAATTATGGTTTAGAATCATACCCCAAATATTATTTAATTAATACAATGTACAAATTATACTTGATTAGTTATTTACACACACATATGCACATGAGCACTATGAGTCTTGGAACATATGAGGAGATATACTTTTCTTCCTAGTAATTTAATAGAGATCATGCATTGTCTAACCAGAGTTAGGATAAGGAAGGATCTGTGCTCAGATGAGAAAGGGAGAGCAAATGAAAGAGCCAAGAGAGAACGGAGGTGTCTTGGTGTCAGGCAGTTTTGAGGTTTGTGAGAAGCCTGTGAGAAGGGATGTGGGCCGTGCCTTAGCTCCCAGGAGTAAGTCTGTGTCGGCCGCAGGTTGACTAGTTCTCCTCACGTATTGTTCTAGGCCAACAGGACACCCCTGGGGATACAGAAAAAAAAATTAGTTTTTATTTGGGCTTTTTTTTTTTTTCACTTTCCAGCTTTCTCAATTCCAAAATAATCTGTTTATTGCATATCTTGGAATTTTTTCCTGACAGGAATAATTCCATTGGAATGAAAATAAATTTAAACCAATGGTATTCTTTACCTTTTTAATTTTTTTTTTTTTTCTGTTCTCAGAAAGATTGGTTTTTGTTCAGCCTCTCCAGTTGTTTGGTTCTATTTTAAAACTTTTAAACAAGGGTGGTATGTTTTCAATTAGAATGAGATTTAAAATGCAACATTAGAAATCATATACACAAATATAAATAATGTAAATAACTGGGCTTAGATCTCTATCTCTTTTAATGTGGGGAGGTTGGCAAGAAAAGTTAAATAGCGTTGACTGCCTAAAGTGGGGAATGGGTGCCCCGAGGGGTAGGAAAAGGTGATCTAGAAACGATAAAGTTCAATGAAAAATAGTAGTTTTGCCTAATGTTGGCTTACTTATCTTCACCTACAGGCAGATTTTAAAAACTATTCTGAAAGCATTTTTTCCTGCAATTGACTGTAGTTTATCCAGAACATTGCAATTAACCCCTGTGGTGCCAGCTAATTTTGCTTCCCATGTATAGAAAGTATTTGTTTTCATTTAACCCCAGCTGACTTAAAAAAATAATAAAGCAGCCTTCATTCTTAAAAAATGTAGTTTAAGTGATGACTTAGTGATTATGTTCAGCTGGGCAAGTTAATGTTCTCTCTGGTTTTTTCAGTGTAATCTAGAGAAGCACATATGTGAGAGTCAGAAGGGAATTACCCCATTCTGCTTAGCATTGATCAGATCCCACTTTGGATATTACACGTAATTTCTCTATTTAAAAAAATAATAATACAGTTAGAAGAACATGAAAAGAGTTAATACAAATCCCAGAATACTAGTACCAGTTAAAAGGCAGCTATTTTAGATCAAATCAGAGCAAACTTGGAGGTGGTAGAAATTTAACGAAACATAGTTCTAAGAGAAACGCCAAATTGAAATACAAACAGGTTAAGGAGAAGTTTAACAATTCATAAATATTAAATTTGTAATAAGTTTCTATTGATCATATTTTAGATAAATTTACTGGAGGTCAATAACTGTCCTTTTCTGTGTGATACATCTTGGTGCCTGCTGAGAGCCACAGAATGTGCCTCTGGGGGCTGGGCACTCTACTACCTGTGACTTCCTGGCTATTACAATTCCCTTGGGAAACAGTAACACTGGCATAATTTATCTAACATTAATCAGTGGGTGGGCCATTTTTTATTTCCTTAATATGTGTCTTTTCTATTCTTGGAAATTACTGTCAAGGCTACCAAATAAAGTCTGCTGCCTCTTCTGTCCTTCACTGGAACATATTGTGACAGATGTGTGGAGGTATCTGAGAAAGATAGGCGTTTTCCCTACAGAGTGACTCCGGTCGTGCTGTATCGGTGACATTAAGTACTTCCAACATTTGTTCTTTATTTAAACAGGGAAAGAATCATCTGGATTACCAGAATGTTCTGGATTTTAAGTTTCTGCACTGATGCTTAGGAAAAAGCATAAGAATGCAATAGTTTATTTTAGATATTTGTTTCTGTTTTTTCTAAGAGCAGTTTCTACATTGTCAATACAGTTCTTACTTTTTAGGCTTATGTTGATGTTTAGGATTTCTGGAAGAGATGAACCCATGTTATTATATGCTGTGAAATACTTTCCTAAAATACCACATAAGTGAGAAAGTAAAATTTTGTGACATGGTTATATACTAGATCCTATTTTATAAATAGGTAGTGCTTATCTTTCAAAACAAGTCGAAGTTCTAATCAAGTGTTTGGAGCTTATTCCTTAGAAAATTTGTGGTTACCAGAGATTAAGTCCCCAGGCCACATGTATACATAGCTCCTCAGGCAGCCCATCCTAGGACCTTGGTGGCCAGAGGCGACCAGCCTTCAGTGAATGTGTTGTTTGAACACCAAACAATATACTGATAAGAAGTATTGTAGAACTTTACAAATATAAAGTACTATTATTAAGATAAGGCATGTATGGATTTTTGCTAAATCCAATATTAGTAAATTACTCCACATAGAGTAGATGTAAGCCATTTATTACTTTAAGAGAAAAGATGTCTTTTCTTATTTTTCAGTATTATATATTGTTTAACTAGGGAAATATTTTTTATTAGTTTGCATACAACTACATTATTGCTCATTTTCAAGAGTAAAGTTATTGCAAAAGAGAAACTAAAGGTTTAACTCTGAAAACATTTGAATGGAAATAACTTTTTTCTCGCCCTGTTCCCTTTAAATTCTTGTCACTCTGGAAGGCAGTTTATTCCTATAGATAAGTAATGGGCACCGTGTGCGCTGTTAAGGAGTTAATAGGAAAATCAAACATGATTAGATTTTAATCACAAAGGTACAGTGTTTATAGGCATAAAAGCAAAAGTAAACCCTGTCCTTAATATAAATGTCTACTTCACTCCAAATTAGGACAGTGAGTTAGAGAAGCTGATTGTCATGTGTAGAAGGAACTTATATTTTCATTTCTAAACTCTTGAAAAAGGTATAACCATGACTTTAGGAAAGTATTGATTTTCAATTTTCATGGGAAAATTAATTTAGAAAAGGAATATTTAATATTTTTAAAGAAAATATGCTCACTAGTAAGAATGGACAAATGTTAACATTTTGACATATTTGCCTCAAAACTTTTTTAAATAAAAGAAAGAAAGCATTCCTAGCGAAAATCCCATTATTCCCCTACCCAGGTGCATTCTGCTTTCCTCCCACCCCCGAAGCCGCTGCCATCATCAACTTGGTCTTTATTTTTCCTGTCCTTACACTTTTATTACACAGCTACATTTATAACATATAACATTGTTTTGTGTTTTCAACCAATATGTCTATAACCATATATGGCGTATCATTTTGCAGTATGTATTTCTCTACTCTATTACTCACTGATGTCCATCTTCCCTGTCTAGAATGTAACCTCCATGAGAGCAGATACCTCAACTCATGTGTCTTGTTCACAATTATGTTCCTAGAACAATGCTGGCATACAGTAGAAATGCAGTACTTAATGCTTACTGAATGTATGAATGCTAAAGTTCATGCTGTCTAGACGTGTACTGTCCAGTTATAGCAGCAAGTAGCCACACATGGCTGTCGAGCACATAAAATGGGGCTAGTCTGATTTGAGATGTTCAGTAAGTGTAAAATACACACTAGATTTTAGAGAATAGTAAGAAAAAGGAATTTAAAATTTCTCAATTTTTGTTGATGACATGTTGAAATTATAATATTTTAGATATGGGGGTTGGGACTAAATTTCTTTAATGTTATTAGAGAAATAACAAAAAAAATGGAGAATTCCCGTGATCTGCTGAATAACCAGGAAATCCAGTAGTATAATTTAATCTGAGTCCCAAGGTCTGAGAATGGTGGGGTAGCAGGAGGGGCGATGGTTACGTCTCTATCTGAGTCTGAAAGCCCAAGAACCAGGAGACCAGTGTCCTGGGGCAGGAGAAGACGGATGTCTTAGCTTGGATGTCTTAGCTCGAGCTGAGAGAATAGGCTCGCCCTTCTTCTACCTTTTTTGTTCCATTTAGGCCCTCAGTTGATTGGATGATGGCCACCTGCATTGATTACAGTGATCTTCTTTACCCAGTCTGCTGATTTGAATGCTAATCATCCAGAGGCACCTTCACAGACACACCCAGAAATAACGTTTTACCAACTGTCTGGGAAGCCCTTACCCCAGTCAGGTTGAAAAAAAGCATAAAGTTAACCATCACAATAGTCTCCATAGAAACCCCAAGAAACTAAATTTGCCATCTGTTTATAGAGTTCAGCAATATTGACATAAAACCATTACAGAAAAATCAATGGTATCCCTTTCTCCTAGCAATAAATAGAAAATGTAATTTAGAAAAGATACTATTCTTAGAAGCAAGAATACTGTAAAGTACCTACCAGTAAAACTCACCAAAAAAAAAAAAAATGTATGACTTTTAAGAACAAAAATGTAAAACTGCATTGAAAAACATAAAAGACCTTGAATAAGTGGAAGGAGATACTGTGTTCATAGAGGAGAAGACAAAATTATAAAGATGTAAGTTCTCCCAAATCAATCTATAAATTTAACATAATTCCCATTATGTTATCTCCAAGAGGATTTAGAATCAGAATCCAGGATGGTGTTCCTGGAAACTTGAAAAAGTGGTTCTAAAATTCATTTGAGAGAATAATAGTAAATTAATAGGTAAGATAGTTTTAAAGATGAATGAAACAGGGGAATTCTTCCTACCAGATGTCAAGGCTTAGTGTGATTAAACAGTATAGTATGAGCAGGGCCAGATCCACGGAAAGATTAGGAAATCCAGATTTATTTGGGAATTAGTGTATGTTTGAGTAGGCAATATCATTTTTTGTTTATAAATATCAAGTATTGGTGAGAAAATGACACAAATCAGTGCACCCAATTTGAAGTACAATTTGGCAGTATCTTAAGTTCTCTGTGACATAATAATTCTACTTGGGATTACATATTTTACAGAAAGACAGGGATATTAATGCAGCATTTTTTTAAGAGTAAAAAATTAGAGACAAATATCAGTAGAGGAATGGCTAAATAAAATGTACAACCTTCAAAGGAATATACTAAACAGAATTTTGTGTCCGACCGCTTAACATCTTCACTGGGATGTGTGATAGTCATCTCTAAACTAAACTGTGGATTTTCCTAAAAACATACACTCCTCATAGCCTTCCCCATAGTTATTGATAGCAACTTGCATCCTTCCAGATACTCAGATCAGAATCCTTGGAGTCATCCTTGGCACCTCTCTTTCTCTCATGTCTCACATCTACTTGATCAGAAAGTCCTTTGTTTCTGTATTCGAATATATGTCCTGGTTCTGACCACCATCACCCCTATCCAGCTCCTAGCTCACTACATAACTTCCTAACTGGAACCTCATTTTTACCTTTGTCCTTCTTAGGTGTTTATTTCCAACATAGTATCCAGAGTGGTCTTTTAAACATCTAAGTCAGATCATATCAATCTTAGGTTCAGAATCCCATAGTGGCTTTACCCATCTAAAAAGCCAGGAGCCTTATGATGGTGTCTGAGGCCGTTTGACCTGCTTTTTCTCTGTGACCTCACCTCCTACTACTTCCCCTTAGGCAGTCCTGGCTGTGCTGGCCTCCTTGTTGTCATTGAACATGCCAAGTATGTTCTTACCTCAGGGTCTTTGTTTTGGCTCTTTCCTCCTCAGAGAGTCTTCTCTTAGAAATCTGCAGTGCATGCCAGAGGACCCAGGAGGATTTTTTAGTTATATTTCTTACAGTTGGTAGGTATAAAGGTGATACTCATCGCCCACCCCATAGAGAGAAAATAGTGTCATTTCTTAGACGCTAGTATTAAGTTCTGAAAAACACACAAGTAAGGAATCAGATACTATATTTTGTCAATTAAGACATGTATTTTTTACATATTAACATCTCTGAAATCAGGAGGCATCTTAAAATCAATATAAAAAGCATTCATTATAATTTTATTGGATATTTTGCATGTAGCACCTCAGACAACAAAAGTTTAATAGGTTTACATTTAAAATGTATATTATTTAATAGACACTAAATAGACTTTGCCTCTTTAAATCAAGGATGTTGAAATATTCAAATTATATAAATTGTCTCAGAGATCTTCATATTCTAATGTTTTATCCATAATTTATTTTTTAAATTTATTTTCTATTAATGTATAGTTGACATAAAATAGTATATTCGTTTCAAGTATACAGCAGTGATTTAACATTAGCATACCTTATGACGTGATTACCACAATGTCTAGTAACCATCTGTCACCATACACAGTTACATGACATTATTGACTATTTTCCCTATTGCTGTACTTTACATACCCATGATTTATTTATTTTATAACTGGAAGTTTATACCTCTTATTCCTCTTCGCCTTTTTCATCCATCTCCTCTTTCCTCCAGTTTGTTCTTGATATCACTGAGTCTGTTTCTGATTTGTCTTTTTATTCATTTGTTCTGTTTTAGATTCCACACACGTTTTTCTCTGATTTATTTCACTTAGCATAATACCCTCTAGGTCCATCCTGTTTTATCCATAATTTAAAAGTGAGCTTTAAGAGGCTTCAATTTCTATAATATATATATTTTTAGTATAAAAGAATAAAGTAGAATAAAATTAATACAGTAAAAATCAGTTATTCAACATAATGGGGACCAAGTTTCAGGTCACCTTTTCCTAGTAACTGTAACTAAAGTGCTTCACGCCTAAGTGGCACACACTTATGGCACAACTGAATATTCATATTTAGAGGTTTACGACCCCCAGCCACAGCCCCAAAATTACTCATCTGGGACTGAGGTCGTAAGATTGCTTCTTGAACTAAAAGTAGCTTTTTTTTTTAATTATCCCTAGCAGAAGGAAACAGTGTCCTATCTTTAGTTTTTCTTATTCTAGGGCTTTTCTTTATGATTACTTATAATTATTGCTCATTCACCCCCTGCTTCTGCTGTCTAATAATTCACTTTTTATCCCTGTCTGCTTTTCTTATCATCTCTTGTTTTCCATTGCTTTGCCTCTGTGTCCTAGCTTTTTTCTGGAAAAGGCTGGACATTTTAGTCATTAGAGTCTACTCAGAGCTTCCAGTTGGAAAATAGAAAGTTACGCATTAAATTTAATCTTCAAGCTTTTAGTTCTGCTTGGCTGTTTTTATTTTTGTGTTTGTTTGTTTGTTTGTTTATACAGATTTATAGTTATCATTTCGTGTAGTAAATGTAGATAACATAGACACCACCACCAAATTCTGTTTAATTGGACATTAAAGGCAACCACCCACAAGCTCTTTTTTCTTTTCCACACCAGTGTTTCTCTCCCCACCCCCCACGCCCTTTCCTTTAAGAAAATAGGAGATTTTAGTTTGACACCATTCAGGATGCTGGAGGCATTCAATAAGTGGTGTTAACTGAGGTCAACTATATTGTGGATTGAATTCTGTATTTCTATAATGAAGTTGAAGATTTGAAAAAGGTGAATCATCATTTCAAATAAGATCAAGTCTCCATCTAGTTAGAAGATATGCTTCATTTCGTCTTTAATATTTATCAAAAGTTAAACATGAAAGAAATTTTTTACTATTAATATAGTAAGGGACCAAGACCATAACATAAATCTAATTTACTAAGTTATTTTCAATATATGAATCTGGGCATAATGTGATTCGGAGAACTCAGACATGAAGAGCTCTCTCCATACCCCCTTGGCCCTCTGGGGTTCACTGTATCTTTCACTTTTAGGTCTCTTCAGGGTCAAACACAATGACTTCCATTGGTATTTTAAAGATGACTTTTGTTTTCTAATTTAATTTAGCTTTGTTGGAAATAGTATGTTTTTCAATTTAAAAAATTTTTAGAGTTTGAATTTTAATTGAATAATGGTTAAGCATGACGCTCACTGGTGCTCACCATTAAGAATTGAATTGAATCTGAGAAATGGAAGGGCTAGTTAGATTTTTTCGTCTAACCTTTCATTTCATAAAAGATCATATATCCATATATGTATGTGTAGGTGTATACACACACACACCCTCCCCTAACACACACACGATCTCTGAGAGGTTGACAGATTATATAAATACAGACCTTCTCCGGGATCTTGTTTTTAGTCCTTTTTTCACTTTTAGGTCAAGTGAAAAACTTGACCTAGAACTCAGCCTCTCTGTTTTTGAGGTTGAGTTTATTGTAGGAGAGCATATAGAAATGGCTCCTCTGTAAATGGACTTCTAGCTCTCACTCTGTCTCTCAGGTTACAACCCCTCATTTAACTTCCCTTCCTCCACCTGGATACCCTGTTGCTTCTTCAAACAATTTTTTCTAAAACTAAACTCATTTTTCACATTATAAACTAGTTTCTCATGGCTTACCAGTTGTGATTATGTTAACATTATTCTCTCCTCACCCAGAATGAAAATTTTGGAGTTGTCTCTTTGTACACAAACTTGAAAGCCACTCAAAATTCTCTCTTATATGACCCTAGGTTTGCTACCTTGGAGCCTTGGTTTATCTCTGTATTAAAGCCACTAAAAGTTCTATCTGAGTTACCAAAATCTATTTTCAGTTGACTGGGGATTTGTTAAAACTTCTCTAGTGGATCCAGGGGGAAGCTATAAATAATATATTTTAGTATGTAGATGATGAGGCTTGAGCAGCTTAACTCAGGACAATGGCTCAAAGCCATTCTGGGAATTGAATGCTGGGAGAAATTCTGATATGCGAAATTTGACAGTATCTGTACTTGGCCATAAATCTATTTTTGGTGGCAAGTAGTTTCAGCATTTCTGAGATATTCTTGTCACACTAACCCTGGTGGTGTCAGTTAACTATACCCCTGATACTGATGGCTGTCTACAGATGGCACCTCATAAAGTTTTAAGCTGGCAAATTGCTTTCAATTTAATTCAGTTTGGCAAACCTGAGTTCCCACAAAGAAGCAGGCACTGATTTACACGTTGGGCATGCAAAGATGAGTACAGCACAGTCCAACAGAGGAAACAGACATATAAGAAAACAAACAGTACAGTAGTAAGTGTAATTAAAAAGGCAGGATTATCACTGAGAAGGAGTTATTAACCACGTAGGGAGGAGGAGGAGGTGGGCTGAAGGGAACGAGGACAAGGTGTAAAAGAGCCACATCCTTGTCTTCCTGAGGAGGAAGTCAGTGAATACATTTTAGATGGGATGATTCAGAATAGTGGTAGTAACACGTTTATAAGCAATATGGAAGTGAATAGCAAAAGGAAGTTTTCTAGGTAATTGATATTTGAGGAGAGAAAAAGTAGAGCTCTTATTTTTCATTGTGAATCTTGTAGTACTCTGATTTTTGAAAACTATATGCATATTATTGTTTAATTTTTTAAAAATTATTTTTTTTAGGTGAGGCACCCCTTGGTTGACCTCACAGATTGCAAGGACCTTGTCAGCTTACAAGCCCTTATTTTTTATTTTTTACGCCTATAGCACCTGGTCTTTCTAGGTGGTCTCCCATCCATGTACTAACCAGGCCTGACCCTGCTTAGCTCCGAGATCAGATGGGATCAGGCTTGTTCAGGGTGGTATGGCTGTAGACTTTTTTTAAATTTTGAATTCTACTTAACTCTTTGATGCCAATGCAAGTGATGCCTTTTTCGTGTACCCAGTGTCATGAGTAGACACACACACTCTTTCATTAAAACTTACACAGAAATTATTTAAACTCCTTATACTACATTTACAGTATTCTGGTTTTGGATTATTTGTTTATTTTTGGTATTCGTCTGCTAGATTATTAGGTTTTTGAAAGTAGGAATTGTTTATCTCAAAACCTTCTGTGCTTATTATTAGCTCCTTACAAGTAGTTGGCAGAATGGAATTGAGGGTTTAGCCATGTTGTTAACTCACAGGGTGGCATGAAAATTCAAATGTTTTAACTCGAATTTATAGAGGTGTCAACTGCCAAGTATTATTTTATATTTTTTTTGTGAAAGTACAATTTATCTGGTGCTCTGAAAGTTGATTCTATGGAGTTTGGTAAGATACTCTGGATTTAAGAGCACATTCTGGATTACAGATAATGAGAATTTTTATTTCTTGAAAATTAGGAGCTAGCGGGTTTCTCATTTGGATAGCTGTGGGTATTGAAAAGATTTATTTCTGTTGTATATTTGTTTATTTGTTTACATCCCAGAAGAATTCCTTTTATTTGATTCTAAGAGGACTGGTATTCAGTGCATTTGATACTTTGCCATATTAGGGGATTAGTCGTTTTAATATTTTAATCCCGCGGTGACCAAACAATCAGTAATAGAAGTAGATTGCTTTTGAGGGAGCATTTGGTTTGCCCTCCTATCTGTCTCCTAAGGCAAAAGAATGTCCAAGCTATTCTGGGCAGATGCTAGAGTAGGATTTCTGTTAACACACAGCCCCAAAACAACAAAACTTGGGAAGTTGAAAACAGAGAGCAGCAAATAATGTAACAGAACCTTAAGCCAGCTGTGGGAAAAGCCAAAGCCAATCTTATTTACACCATAGAACTTCCAAAAGGCTAAAAAACCAGCAGTATCAGTACCTGTGGGAACAAGGTTGAATGGGTTGCTGAACTTGGCAAGACTGGTGGAAACCTGTTTAAGGAGAACTCAGATCCGCAGGCCCCTACCCTATAACCCACAGCTCGGGGATTAGCCTGGAGGCTTCCTCTGGAGAGGGAAATGAGGCTCTGTGGACTCAGGAACGCCTGGCACAGTTGAGGCAGAGGTCCCATAGTGAAGGTGACATGGCTGAGTGATGTAAGTGCCCTGCGTGCTGAGACTCCCTGCCCTGGCCCCTCACTCTGTTACCAGGAAGCTAGCACCCAGGCCTTTACTCTCTAGGCAGAACATTAGAGGATCTTACTCTGGGGAGATGGTCAGTTCAAGTAGAAAGAGCAACTTAAATGGCCCAGCCAGGACTGTCTAGTCCCACATCTGTGAATGTGAGTGAGCAGCAAAGAGTTACCGGATAACTGGTCGTCTGATAGGCCTCTGCTGTGCAGGATGGAGACGGAAACATAAGGAAGCTGACTTGGAAGAACGGAGACCATACAGGGAAAGTACAGCTTCTGAAAATCCTGCTAGTACACGGGGGTTCATTTAATGCTTTTATCTATACTTTTGTGCATGTTTTAAATTTTCCACTATAATTCTCATATAGTTATGATTCTCATAAAGATAAGATATTGCAACAAAACAATTATAGCACTCTATTAAAAGGCATATTCAGAGAGCTCTTAGAAATTAAAATATGTTAAAAGAAATAAAAGCTCAGTAAAAAGTTTAGAAATTAAATAAGAAATCTCCCAGAAAGGAGATGGAGGAAAATGAATTCCAACCCTGAATCCTGTATCTAGTCAAATTATCAACCAGGTGTGAGAACAGAAAGAAAGCATTGGCAGAAATACAAGATTTCAAGTACCCTTTCCCAAGGAAGTGCTGGAGGATGTGCTCCATCCAAAAGTGGAGTAAATATAGAAAGAGGAAGACATGAGATGTAAGAAAATTGAATCCATTTAGGAGTGCAGACAGTCACCAGGATGAACGTGAAGGGCCTTCGCAAGATGAAAACTACAGGCAGCAAATCCAGAATCTGGGTAAAATTTCTTCAGGAAGATGAACTTGAGAGAATGTCTGATTTCTGCGAATGCCTTGGGAGAAGATCTAGACCACAGGTCAATCTGGCCCGCTGCTAGCTTTTTAAATAAAATTTTATTTGAACACAGCTATCCCCTTTTGCTTATAAATTATCTGTGGCTGCTTTTGTATTATTACAAGGCAGAGTTGAATAGTTGCTCCAGAGACCACATAGCCTGCAAAGTCTAAATATTTTCTATCTGGCCCTTTAAGAAAAAGTTTACTAATTTCATCTAGAGAATTGATTTACACTTGGCCAAGAGCTTGTGGTTGAATTAGTTATGTGTACGTAGAAACAATGCTCAATCCAGGGAGAACACAAATTGGCAGGAAAGGCAAAGTTGCCATGATTTAGTACATGTCTTAGCTTTCAGTATATTTTCATGATTATAATAATGTAAATGGCTAATATCATGTTAATTAAAATTACCATACGCTGCATTGGGAAGATGGGAAGGATGTGTGTGTGTAGTGGGAACAGGAAGAGGAAGGAACTTCATCCTCATCCTCCATAGTGAGAAGTGAGTGGATAAGCCCTAAAACTAACGAAGCAGCCTGGTGATAAATATGAAGATAATTAGTTAACTGAGCTGCAAATCGATTCTTTTGGGGAGAAACAAAGGTCACAGGGACAGGGACTGCTATTTTTCATACAAACAAACCTTTTGTAGACTTTTAAACTGTGTACTTCCTTTAGACCTTTGGTAAAGGAAACAATTTTAACCCACAGAATTGGAAAACAAATAAAAAAAACTTTTTTGAGGTCAGCAGCTATCTCGTACTGAAGCTGCCCCTTTCTGCTCTCACCTCCAGTGGGTATTTATCACGAATCCTCCCAGTCTACTTCCTGTTGAGTCAGGACAGGGCTGCAGAATCTTCAGAATCGTGTTCTAACAACCACTCCCAATCACTAAGGGTGATATAGTTAGCCAAACACCGATTTGGGGGGATTCTGTCTAGTTCACAGACTTTTCCAGCTAAAGAATACATTGTTAAGATGCATTATTTGACCTAGCATTTGACTACTGTAATGTGTCCAAAAGTAGCTGCCTTTTAAAACTTCCTCTGTCGTAAATACTGTTCCTACTTAACCCACAAATGTGGGAAGACAGTTATTTCTCAGTACTTATTTCTACATATAGGATAATCTCAGTATGTTT
Organism: Macroglossus sobrinus; assembly: GCA_004027375.1. NCBI lineage: Eukaryota > Metazoa > Chordata > Mammalia > Chiroptera > Pteropodidae > Macroglossus > Macroglossus sobrinus. The sequence goes on from PVKZ01003493.1 coordinate 120,159, forward strand.
GCAGCATCTAGCACTGGACCTAATATACAACAGGCTAGTAAATGTTTGAATGAGTGAATAAATGAATGTGGTTATATAATCAACAACAATTTTTTTTTAAAGATGAAGAAACAAAAGCAAAAGAAAATTCCATAATTTTCTTCAGCTTTTCAGTCACCCAAGCTAAATTGTGGTTCTGAATGATTTCGACTTATGAATTAAAGTAGTTTTCCCTTTTTTTTTTCCCCTAACTCTTAATAGGATCTTTCCAATTAAAGATGTACCCCTGGAGACTGATGACCTTTCTGACTGGCTTTATCAACGTTTTATTGAAAAAGAGGACCTCTTGTCATATTTTTATGAAACAGGTACACAATATCCTCTCATATATCTTCCCGAGGTTACTGATAATTCCCGAAGTGTGCTTGAGGGGAAATAATCATTTTTCATTCTTCAGATACCCCAGAGGGTTATTTCTATTTAAGAGTCCAGCTTAGAATTTTCATAAAGACAAATTTATATTAAATTTATTTAGGCTCTTACTTCATCAGCCAGTGTGCAAAGATCAAATGATGAGTAAACCATTGTACAAATGGGTCTCACTCAGAGTACACAGCCGGTGGAAGACTGCAGTCGTGCATATACAGTTATGTGGGCTGTTTTATGAAACAGCAAATAACATTCATGTTTGGCATTGTATTTGATGGTTTAAATAATACCATCATCCAGCAGTCATTTGAGATCATTTCTAACTGCCTTTTAATATGCGTATTCTTTTCTTTACATATAGTTCACTTTTTACTTTTCATGAATACAACCTTATACTTTTCTCCTTCAGAGAACAAAGTCTATTTACCCTAAGGTCCCTTTTCTATACTTCACATCCTCTACATTCTACAAAAACTACTGGGCAGTAAGATGACAGAGCAGGGGTGGAGGAAAGAGTGAGGAAGAAAGGAAGTTAGGAAAGAAGGAAGTTAACACCCACAGAACTCCAGGCACTGGCTACCGGAGTGCTTTCACAAATAGCAGCTATCTGTAGGTCTGGTTGACAGAGGTTACCCGAGCAGGGCAGGGTGAAGAGAAAGTTGTCCCAGGTCTGAGGTTGGCCATGGGGTTTTAGACTAACAGCAGGTGCTATTTTCTTCCCATTAGATGTTTGTTGGTACCGACATAAAGTTCATGTTAAATCAGACTGTCAAAGCCCTGACATTGAGCAAAGGCAGGTACTGTTAATCACCTGCATTGCTTTTGTTTTTGAGTTTAGGATTGTTTCACTTTGCCCTCTACGAGAGTCCTTCTTGATCTTAACTTTCCGACTCTGGGGCCGTGGAGTAGCGCATATTGATGACAAGAGCCGGACACTGTGTATGTCTTTGGACTTCCTAGTAAGACTGATTGAAAAGGTGTCCCTCTCTGTGTGTTCAGCCCTTGCTCTTACTCTCGAGTTTTCCTTAAAGACAAGACAGGATGGATATGTAAGAAGCATGAGGCGATTCAGAGACTAACAAGATCTCTCTTTCAGACTCGGTCTCTTGCTTTATGATATTTGGCTTAAATCGTAGCAACAATAATGGAAGCTTTTTTTTAAGAAAGCTATTTGCAGAATGGACCTTGAAACTTGAAAATGTTCTCTGTAAATTGCTTGCAAGAAGCAAATCCCCTCATGAATCAGCTTAGGGAAGAGATTATCAGCAGGGACAAAGCCTGTTTGAAATGCTGAGGAGTGTTCTCAAGCTGACCTTCCGGAATAGTGATGGAGCTCTCCTTTCCAGAAATCCTTTTACTTTGTGTTTCCCCTTTTTATTAAGATGTATTTCATAAACCATCTTGCCTTCTGAAAATATCAGTGATTTACAACCACTTTTTGTGGTAAAGACATTTAACTTGTAAACAGAAGAATTAGTAGAAGTTACGCTGTTTCGGAAAGTATTTAATATCGGCTTCACGCATCTTGTATCCTGGCCACTGTGGAAATCTCTAAGGATATTGGGAAAAACATGGCAGCCAGGGTGCCTGCTCTTATGCAGTTTATAGTCTAGCGGGAGCCAGACAGTCTGTAGAAAAACAGGAGAGATGGATAGGGATCATTCCAGATTGTAGGAAGTGCCAAGAAGGAAATACACATGGAGATGGGAGTCAGGTGCTGTTTTTTCAGATTCTGGAAGAATTCAGAGGGACCTGCCAATCACTGAGGTGAGCCAGAGGAGGAGCAGCTCCAGGCAGAGGGAACAAGGCCAAGGCTTAGAGGCAGGGCCTGCTCCGCAGGTTGAAACTGGTACTTCAGATAAGATCTTTCTTCAAGAGCAATGGGAAGTCATAGAAGATTCTTAAACAAACAAACAAACAAAAACTCTAGTTAAATTGATATTCAGCTTTTGCTCTAGGACACCTATCACTGCAGTAAAACAAAGTAATATTTCTCTCTTCTCTTTCAGGGGCTTTTCCACCTCCCGAGGGCCAGGAGGAAGCCATTTCCAGGGAGATGACCCTCAGCAATATGTGGATCTTTCTCATACAGTCTTTTGCATTTCTGTCAGGTTACATGTGGTACAATGTCATTCAGTATTTTTACCATTGCCTGTTTTAGGAATTGACTTGGACTTGTCAAGGTCACCATAGGAGTTCAGACTTCCATGAGTGTGCATTATTCAACATGTGCAAATAAGAATATAAAAATCAGCAAAGGAAATTCGTGGATGGATTAATGTTTATCCCCCTTTGGGATATTTTAAAACTGCTAAAATGAGGATGAGTAATATAATGACCTGCTACTATGTTTTAAGGACTTTCCATGTTTTAAAGAGATACACTGTACCACACATTTTAGCAAACACCACATTTGGAGAAGACGAAATCATAAAATCATCCTAGAAGACGGAGAGAAATTCTCTTGCCACCAGATATACTTGATTATCTAGTTCAAGCTCAGAAAGTTGTATTCGTGCTCTTAGCTAGTCGTCTCCATCAGGGCAGTGCTGTAGAGAGCCCTCTCCACAACTCAGCTGTGTCACTAGGAACCTCAAGGGCGTTGGTTTGTTACTTCTGAAGAACTGTTTTCCTGTCGTTTGCAAGTGACACTCTGGTCCTCAGCAGCTCAGTGAGGGTCCGTGTCAGGCGTGCCCTGGAGTGGGAAGCAGTGTCCGGTGGGCACGTCCGGTTCTGGAACGTGCCGTGAGGAGGCTGGCTAGCTCAGGCCCACACCGTGTTTACATGCGCTGGTGCTTTCCCTTGTGGGAGCGGGTCACTTGGCTTCTCCTTTTGTATGGAAGGCATGTCTTAGATTGAGAATTGTCTTTTACAAAATGCACTTTTACCAGATGCATAGATAGCAAAGGATTTGTAATGTAGCCTGAAAACAAACGGAAGCATCATCAGTGAGTGGGATTCTTGAGAGGCTGTCTCGTCCGCGTGTTCGTCTGTGTGCTGATGCTTTTCCGTGCCGCCCGTACCTGGACACCACCGACGTGAGGCTTCTGTTTAGCTCAGAAGCTTTGCTTTTTTTTACTTTTGACATATTAGCACCAAATGCATTTGGGGATGGTTGAAACAAAAGGCGAAACATTTAAATGATCAATACCAGGTAAAATAGGCTAATTTATTAGAAAAATAAGAGCTAGAGCCAAACACTGGCTTAAAATGGTGACAAGTTCTCACATGGCACCCCAGAACCTATCACAACCTATGACAGAGTGGTGTGACCCGGAGTGAAAACCAGCACACAGGGCTTTGCTGTTTCTTCCAGTTGCTTTTGAAGAGGATAAAGTCAAGTCTATGTCTAGAAAACTTTTTTTTGTTTTTTTGTATTCATCACTATGTTCATGCAATTTACCTCATAGTAGAACCAAACACTTCTCAAAAAGTGCTGGCACTGCATCGTCCATCACCTGCACGCCCGGCGTTGAGATAGAGAGTGGTCTTTTGGTTTGGGATTGTAAGACTATTAAGATCCTAGTGAGTCACTGGTAGTTTTCTGTGACGTGAGCATTGTAGATTCCTCTGTTGTTGTTAATCATACAAATGACAGTTTTGAGAAGTAGTCTGGAAAATACAAGTAAAAGCTGATGTTTTCTGTTTTTAAATAAACCAAAAAAAAACTTGAGAAGATATGAATTTTCTCCCAGTTATGTGGGAAAGGTAAAGCAACACCAAATAAAAGCCCACAGCAGCTTCATCTTTAGGTTAATTCAGTGCAATGTGTGAGAAAGAGTGATGTGTTAACTGAAATACCTCATTGATTATACTACTGCTGGTAAAACGCAGAAGACAGTGTTAATGTGTTGTTGTTGGTCTGGTGGTTATAAGATGCTGTTTTTTTGAAAGCTAAGCATTTCATTATGTGTTTTACAGTGACAGTGAGTAGGTGAAGCCAATCTCAGTTTAGAGGTATGGGTATGATGGGAAGCCAATAGAAGCTTAAAGGATGCTTCTGTTTGAGGCCCAGAAAATTCTAGATTACAAGATGAACTGAAATTGTTTATTTGGGAGATTAGTCAGTCATCTGGGGGATACGTTGCTCACTGTCGAGTATGGCATGCACAGTCCTGGCTCTTAGACCTTTTCCTCATTGCTAAAGCAGGCCGCAGGTGGAGCGGCCAGTTCTCCTGTCGCAAAAAGAGGAATGCGTACATGCATACGTACATGTGTTTAGAGCCACCGTCGCTATCACTGTGCTCCAGAGGAACGTGATAGTGTTTAATTTACTGTACACGTTAAGCAAACTGTTCTGTAAGATGCTTTATTTTTCAAGCATAGTCTTTTCAACAGTCTCTAGAGTGACAAATAACAATAGATGTGTAAGTTAATTTTTGAAAATAGGTCTGTGTGTTGTAAATAGTTGTGTTTGATCTGCCCTGCCCCTCTTTGATTCTTCATCAACCTGTTTTCTCTCTTTAGTTAGAAAAATATGCTTGTTCAAGCGCATTGCTAGTGCTTTCCTCGTTCGTAACGGGAGTTCTCCTGCTTGCACTGGGGAATGTGAAGGAAGAATCGGCGTTCTTATTTGGTGGTCAGGGAAGCAGCAATAGTCACTGTACAGACTGAATAAAATATCCTGATTTGTACTTTCTTTGCAAAGGAAGATGAAAGGCGGTTTAACAAATACACATTTTGTCAAGGAGAAAGAAAGTAACACTGTGCCCGTTTTATGCCAGTAGCCTGTAGCGTCTCCGCACGAGTCGCTGTGATGGAGCAGCTGCTTGGCCTTCAGCACATGCGGTGACCACAGACATGACCACCCCAGCAGTTCACCCTTAGCTTCAGAAACTATTATTGGGGTTGAAATTTACAGATATTGTGGAGAAACCTATATGCCAGTAGAAGGTAAAGACAAATTACAGAAAGGAAATTGTGTTTTGGGTGGGCAAACAAACTAGTTGAGAATCTACATAATAGATTAAAAAAAAAAAAGATAGCTGTGAGTTCAGATCTGTCATGTTATCTGTCATATTTTAGTGTCACAACCAACCCTTAATTTTCCACAGTAAAGGGACTAGAGATTACTGGGTAACTGTTCCACTAGTAAGTCATAGTAAGCCAAAAGTCACGTGTATTTAGAGTCTGAATTGTTATTCTCATCAGTTTTTTATTTTAGGGATACTGACTAATTTTAAAAAAAACAATTTGAGTTGTTTATTAGTTTCTCTTGCCTGTATATTCATGACTGTGTTAATGAGTAGTAGAAAAGATTTGGAAGGACAGCTTCAGAAAGAGGAAACAAAAGCCTAAATAATACATAGACTAGCAAAGGAATCCCTAAATAATCAGAAGAGTTGGCAGTATTACAATGGTTCTCAAGCATTTTTATGAAAATGAAATGTTAAATCACCAAACGTCGACCTCAGCACCATTCTAGTGTTAATATCATCTGGATCGATGTTCAGAATGCGTCTTCATTCTTTGCTCGTCTTACTCACTTCTTGTGGATTTGTCTTTGTGACGTTTTTCGACAATCGCTTCCCTAAAGACTCATCTGAACTAGTGGGGCCCAGTCCTATTCAGAGAACATAGTCTTTCATCAAAGGTGGTCTTATTGGATTTGTTTTATATTTAAGGGAATTTTGTTTGCACTGCTCCATGGGAAGAGTTATTTTCTTTATCACACAGTACTTCACTCCAGCGTTACCGTTTCAAGCGTGCCAGCTGTGGTCCACACGGGTTGGTAAAAATGGTTAGTCTTATGTGTTGCCACGTAGTTCTGTGAACTTTGCTTCTGGTCACATGAAAGGCAAAGTCAGAAGCAGCACTGGCAGCAGGTATACTGGTTCGTTTTAGGAGAGAGTGGAGACTAATGTGTTTGGGACCAAAACCACCTAACTTGGACATTTCTAGATCACAGAGGGGCTGGGTGTTCTCTGGAGCGGTCACTCGGTGCTTTATTGTAATCATTTTGCATTGATCCTCAACAATTTGGAACTAGACCCTGGGGACGAGCTGAGGGTGCCGAACTGTTGGGGGAGGGTGACTGTGGCCATACAGTAGATAAAATATTATAGGCTTTTCTGCAGAATTTCCATTTGAGGACTTTTAGTATTTTTTTAAAACAGCTTAAAGAGCAAAAAAAAAAAAAAATGTAGGTGTATTCTCGTTGCAAAGTATGTGCAAACACATGTTTTGAATGGCTTTATTTTTATTGTGTAAAACTGTTGAACACATGGCTGTGATGCACAAATTCTTTACATGTAAGGAGTCTATGCATTTTACAGTGACTTATGATCGGGTAATGAAACAGTGATGCATTGAACTGCCATTGTTAAGTGCTTTTATTTTCTTTACCGTTATCACAAAATTGTATTTATTTTAGAGAGATGGATTTTAGTTTTCCTGATGCCATAATGTTTACTTCAGCTTGGTGACCTGTCTCTCTTTCTTTATGTATCTGCACGTTGTAATGTATGATAAGAATGAATGTAAAGGCTGTGGCAACTGTAACTTTTGTAAAGGGCTGGTCACACGTGGATCTGGTTTATGAAAAAGCATTGGGATTATTTTGGTAACCAGATCATCTTTTCAGAATTGAGATGTGAACACCAAAAGAAGCATTTTCTCAACAAAAAAAAATTAATAGCTGGTTCTATTTTTTTTAACCTAGAAAAAATAAAGTTGATTTTTTTCAAGTAAAGTGCTTTTAATTCTTAGTATTGGGAATGGGATGTTTGTGTTTTACTGGAGATATTTTGGTATTAGCATCTGTAGATGTGTACTTAGAACACACCATGGCAGCTGGAGGCAAACCGAAAACCCAAATGAAAAAACGTTGTTCTTTTATTTTAAACTATTTCCCCTTTCAGTCCTTTCTTATTCTCCCCAACTAGTGATAAACTGGCAAATGTTTGACAGTTCTCTCTCCTGGAAAAAAAAAAAATCATGTATATAGGCATACATAAGTTTGTTATAAATTTTGCTGGTAGCAAAGATGTATAACAACAAATAATAATAAAATATACTTTATTGTAAATTTCATATAGCCAATTGATTCTCTCAGGATGCTTTGAGTTTTGTTGAACTCTTGTGGTCAACCTATGACTGCAATTCAACTATGATTTGAAAAATGGAATTACATCCTAAACCACAAATATCTCAGATTTATGGTCATTCAGTCTGATATATGATCTCCTGTTAAACTGTTTCTTGACCTTGTACAACTTATATTCATTAAAGTGCACCACTTTTAGCCTCAGCACCAATTGTAAGCTTATATCATCTCAATAACAGTGTTGAACAACTACTGGCAAAATTGTACAACTTAAACAGTCGACTCTCTCGAGCTGGTAGGAGCTGTCTCCAGCACACTACTACCCGATTCAGTTTTGTTTTGTTTTGTTTTGTTTTGTTTTGCAGGGGGGGGGGCTTTTGTTTGTTTGTTTGTTTGTTTTTAACTGTTAGTGTTGAATAACTTTCACAGTTAATCTAAGTGCTCTCAGGAAATTCCTATCACTGACCCCGGAAGGGGCTTTAAAGGGTGGGGAAGCATTCACACCAGTCCTTCAGAGCATGCTTTTTGATTTGAAGCATTTGATGGAATCCAGTTTGTCCTGAAATGCATGGAAAGCTTGCGTATTTCTGAAGTTGGCTCTATGCTTTCATTTTTCAAAGTAAACTGTGATATAGGCATATCTAAGGTTTCATTTTGAGCATTTAAAATATTGTTTCGATATTTGTAGAATATGTTTGATCCCACTGAAAATTTTTTACTGTGTTAAAATATACCATCTACCAAATAAGTTAAATAGTTACAGTTAAGTCTACCTCTTCTGTTTTCTGTCTGGGTTTCGGCCACTGTTTTTGGTGAGGCTGTCATTTTCCCCTCCTAGAACTGGTTTCTGTAGAAGACAACAAACTAAGGCAGAGGCCTGACAGCAAATTTGAAGCATTCAGAGATCGATCTATTGCTGACCAGCCCTATTTCTCACGAGTTGGGAGAAAACAACAACAAAAAAGCCATTGTTTTTAATTTCCACTTAATATGGAAATGTTTGTTTCAAACGTGTTTCTTCCTGCTAAAAAAATGTATTTTTAAAGGGAAAAAAAATTCCTCTTTGGATATAAGAAAACGTCAGCTGTATGAGCAGGTGTAACCATATCATAACATGCTGATATGATACAAATCAATAAATTTTTACCTCTCAGGACTTGGATAACCTTTTTCTTAACTTTGAAAGACTTGGGAAACATAAACAGTATCAATAATCCAGATAACAAATGGAACGTGGGAGGAGGGTTGGCTAGCCACTGGAAATGAGACGCCTTCTTTTATAATCAGAAGATACTCTGAATTAGGTATGAATAAATCCATTTTACAAAGGAAGGAATTGGAATAACGTTTTCGCTAGCAAGCATAATCATATCACAGCTCCTTCCTGAGTTTCCCCTTGTAATTTCCATCCCCTTTTCTTGGAGTCTCGTCTACCTCTTCGCTGTGTGACTCACCCGAGAGATGGTGAAGTTCTCACTGTTCCTGTATCTCAGGCAAGGGAGAACCTGAGCCATCCTTGTGACTGTAGCAGCTGTCTCAGTGTTGTCACTAAGAAGTCAGGGGGCTGGGATACTGCCCCTAAAAACACAACTGCTTCATCTTCATTCTTTCGTTTCATTTTTGATGGGGAAAAAAAA